>QKWP01001647.1:4836-118479 GCA_003550325.1 Gigaspora rosea
TAATTAAAAAGAGTATTTTGCATAATCGCTTATTTTTAATTACAGGCATAACGTACCTTAATTTTTCTCAGCTAGCAATAAGATGGTTAAGGACTGCTAGGAGACCGAGACTGACGGTAATAGACCTGTCTTATTAGACTGAGACGAGTGAACCGGAATGATTCTCATTAGCTTTGACAGAAATGATTTATTTCAACAAGTGATAATAAACTTGATTTCAGAATAATACTTTTCCGTCTTCTGATCTAGGATAATTACTACTACCAATATCGCCTTTTCTCCCTCTTGCAAAATGACTTCACTAATGCTTTTCTATTCTCTGGCTGAGACAATTATTATCGTAAAGAAGCCAGTGTGATGTCCTTGGGGATGTCTTTTTCTTTTTTGACTCAAAGTTGATCAACTAGTATTCGAAGTCGAAGGTTTTTACCCTCCAATCTAAGTTAAAGAAATTAAGGTGGCATTTTTACAAGATTCTGGTAAAATTCGCCAACAGCCATTTTACCAAAAATCTACCTCTAGCCAACGCTAATTATAAATTAGGCAACTCTGTTCTTAACCGGGTTAATTTTGGTGGTATAACTGTCAGTGAAATAGTTGTTGGCGAAATTGATTTATACCCTTTTACAAAGTAGTCATAGTCAAGATCCAAAAGAACTATTATTGCAAAGTGTTTTTAATACTTTTTCTTCTCTTGATTCTAGAACACTAAGAAGCCAGAGTAGTGTTCTGGCGAAGTCTTCTGCAATCTGTACTGACAGTATCTATTAAAGTTGTCTTTCGCTTCCTAAATAAACCGAATTTACAGTTGAAACTTTAATTTGGTGTTACTTGTGTCTCTTAAAAAATCTAATTAGCCGGTAACAATTACAATTTAAAAGCGGTTAAATCAGATTTATGTGTAAAAAAAAAAAAATTTCAACAGGTATATGTCTAAAAGTTCTTACCATAAATATGCGGGCACAAGATCCAGGTCCGTTAATTTTTTTAATAGACCTAGTGTAATACAAGGCCAATTATTATAGAAAAGTTTAAGACGCATACATGCTTTATATAGTCTAGGCATTTGGAAAAAAACCTGCATTTGATCAATAAGTCGTTTGTGTCTTGGTTTAATTCATAGTAAAACTATTGAAGAGAGTTTCTTATACGCATATTTATAGTAAGTGAAGGTTTTAATTATTAAAATTTTCTACCTGTAAATTAAGTAATGCCAAGAAAAGTTAGTTATTACAGCATTATCTCAGGAATGAGTTCGGTAATAATAAATAATAAAAACCTGAAATTCTAGTTTTTTCTTGATATATATATATCAAAAATAAATTTTAAAGATATCAATATGAACAAATTTTAAATAAAAAGTGATTTTTAAATATCAAATCAAAAGATTATATATAAAATAATTCACGGAATTAAAAGTATTTTTGATTATCACGATTAATTTTTAATATATAATAACGTATGTGATCTAAATAACGCGTCAAGCTTATTAAAATTCAAATAAACCCATCGCTATATTTTAGTTCAAATATTTTTTATACTTTAACAATAAATCTTGAAATTGAAGAAAACTCTTTATATCTATTAAGCCCTATTATAGTTTACAAAGAAAAAAAAAACATTATTCAACGTAGTTTTAGTTATGAAATTATTAAAGAAGGAGTATATTTAAAAGCTCCATTATCAGCTTATACGTCTACATCTAAAGGAAACCAATATAAAGTTCCAGATCAATATGATGTAAAAACTACTATAGGACAATATAAAAAAGTAATTTATTGTTCTATAACTTATGAAAAAAATTGTCCTATTTTTTGTATTTCTTATGGCGAAAATTTTGAATATAAAATAAGCTCTACATCTTCAAGTTCGGCTGCTAATAAATGGGAAAAGTTATAAAAATTATATTAATTTAATTGAATTTGTTATTATAAATAAAATTTAATATTTATAGTATTTATAGGCTATAAATCCAAATTCTAAAACAGCATGGTCTGGAACTTTGATATTTGGATTACAACTTGAATCAGTAAAAAAAGCACGTGAAGCAAAAAATAGAGAGTTAAAACCTATTGAAAATTGTAGTGATTCTACAATTTTAAACTGAGCAAAAAAATTTGGTCGCAAAGCTCTTGAATTACTAAAGTCTGAGTCACAAAATCATTATTCAAAAAAGGATCATATTAGTATTAAAGCAATAGATTATTCAGTTAATAATTATAATTTTCATATAGATTTTGGAAAAGAAGATTTAGTTAAAACAAAACAAAATTAATTAGCTACTGTTCAAGCTCTAGATAAAGCTAAAATTTCACGAGAAGGCTATCGCCAAATAGCTGCAGTTAATCCTACAATTTCACGTGAATATGCAGTATTTAATGAATGTATATTATTAACTAAACAAACGGAATCCAATATAAAAATTACACAAGTAAATCTTGATTTTTTGGAAGTTGAAATAGATTCTACCGAAGTAGAAAATGTAGATCCTAAAGAAATAACAAATATGGCTAGAATTGGTGCACAACATAGTGTTAAAGATCTTCTTAATTACATTATACTATATTTAGAACAAATCAAAATTTTAAAATATACTAATTCAGTTGTTTATTTAAGAATTTCGGGCGATGGCCGAAATGTTGGGCGCAAAAATAAGCACGTAATGGTTACAATCATGATTTTAAATGATATTGATCATCACCATGAATCGGATTTTCACTATACAATAGCATTATATTCTAGAGTTGAGAAATACAAAACATTAAAATTTATGTTAAGTACTTTGTTAGAGGATTTATGGTCTTTAAAAGAAAATGGTTTACAAATAGGAACAATATGCTGGAATTTTGAGTTTTATTTTAGTGCAGATTTAAAGTTTCTTGCAATATGTCTTGGTCTAAATGCTGCTAATTCTACTTATTTTTGTCCTTGGTGTAATGTTAACAAAAATCAATATGAAGATACACAAGCGGATTGGAGAATTACTAAAACAATGGATCAACTTAGGTTAAATTGGAAAAATACAAATGGTCATATTAATGCTCCTTTATTTAATATGATCCCACTTGAAAACTGGGTTTGTAATGAACTCCATGTTTTGCTTCGAATATATGAGATCGGCTTTGGAATTTAGTAATTGCAGAAATTAAATCACGTGGATTGTTTAATGACATAACTCGAAAAATTGTTGTTGATGAAATGAAAAGAATTAATATATCATTTCAATTTTGGGAAACTCATGGGCCAAATAATTGGGACTTTACTCCTCTTATGGGACAAGACAAGCTAAAAGTTTTACAATTATTTAATCTTGGTGTTCTATTTCGTCCTAGCCATGCAAAACTTATTCGTCAATTGTGGAATCAATTTGTTATTTTATATCAAGCATTTCGTAATCAAGAAACAGATCCTCTTCAATTTAAAAAAGACGCACTTTCTTGGCTAAACTTCTTTTTAACACCTTCTCAAGGTACTTCAACCGATCCAAATAATGCTACTAATGGTTTATATCTCCCAAGTAATGTAACACCATACATGCATATTTTTGTATATTACAGATGGGAATTAATACAAAAGCATCAGAGATGGGGAATTAAAGCATTCTCATGCGCTGCTGTAGAACATAAAAACCATGATCAATCTTCTCTATATTTTCGCAAAACTTTTAAAAATGGTGGAAATTCTTCACATTGCAAAGCAGCAGTGGTTGAAATTTTAGAATACAAAAATCGTACTCTTTATTATAATTATAACAATATTCAACCTTCATTTAGTTAAAACAAAAAACTTAGAATATGTTAAATACGTTTTTTTAAAATTAGAATCAATAAAGATGATCATGAAAGAACCTGTGGAACTATAAAATCTACGTTTTTTTTATTTGAAATTCTACTCTATTATTTAATTAGCTATTCAATGATTAATATATACCACCTA
Source organism: Gigaspora rosea (assembly GCA_003550325.1). Taxonomy (NCBI): domain Eukaryota; kingdom Fungi; phylum Glomeromycota; class Glomeromycetes; order Diversisporales; family Gigasporaceae; genus Gigaspora; species Gigaspora rosea. The sequence continues at coordinate 8,773 of QKWP01001647.1, forward strand.
GAACATATACTCGTGTAAAAACAAACTAACAGTAATTCGCAGGTGCTTTTTATTCAGTATTTAACCCGTTTACTTGTCAATTCGGAAATTATAATCTGGTAAGATTATGCTTATTCATTTGAGTTGTTAGAGAGAGCACAAAGACTAAGTTAATAACTTCTAACTAGAGCTTATATAACGCTTCAAAACCCGTTGTCAGACATCTATAATCATTCAAGCGAAATAAAACGGTAATAGTTGCATTGAAAATTTTAACTTAAAGCCACGAACTCACTTTTATATGTATTAGACTTTCAGTGTACGCTCAAACTTGGTAATTGATATTAAACATAGTTTATTCATTTCTTGGGTAAGAATAAAAGGTATTGTTACTCAACTAAAGGGTGATATCGATCAGTATGACTATCAACGTTGGTGGTTAACTAATTAACGGAATTTTGTGGTTGGAAGTGGAATTGGTAAAATTCTATAATAATATAAGCATGTGTTAAGCCACGATGATAATAAATAAAACTACTTTCGCCTATTACTATGGTGGAAAAAGGCGTTTATCTCATTGTTCATAGGAGAAGTCCAAATAAGGCCAGTAATCAACGTTAGATCCTGGATGTATTGCATTAAAAACAATTCCAACCTCGTGATTGAAGTTCTCTTTAATTGAATATTTATGAAAAATAGATCATACATTCTCGTCAATGCTAAATCAAAAATTTCAAGGTTTGGTAAGATGAATATATCTGTAAGGTTGATTTTAGATCATCTTACTAATGGTCATTGTGTGTTTATTGGTGTAGTTAGATTAGAATTGGTAAGTATTAAGGGCCTTAAAAATATTGATTATTCCTAAAGGTAATATTATACAATTTATACATTGTGGTTATATTAGAAATTAAATTTATTTAGTATGCTAATATTATTTAACTGTACAGAGAAACTTAGGTTCAAATTTTTGACGAGGATGGTAAAGAAAATTGTTGTCCAAATTGATTTTATTGATAACAATTTGAATCCAGTTTGGAATGAAGTTCATTACAAAATCGATTATAAATTCCTTTTAAATTTCAATAACTAACTACCTGTTTCTTAACATCTGTTCCTTTTTAACTACCCGAATATCTGTTATATTTCCATACTACCTACCCAAGACTCGATATAGATCAAAGATAAAAATGAAATTTCAACGGATGGTAATACTGATGATCAAAAATTCTTATGAAGAACTTCGAATTCTAATCAGGGCAAGTTTTATATATTAATTATATTATTTAAATCATTATTATATATCAATTTTTATAAATTTATTTATTTTTTTTTAGATTGCCATGACCGTTGGTGATAAATATATCACTAGTGGATCAATTTGAATGAGACATTATTTGTCAAAAAAATGATGCGGAAATTTTGACCACTTAGTTGGGTCTTGGAGGAGAATTTAATTTTTCTAATACCCGGGTAGAGATTTTCTTAACGGGTACAATCCCTAGCTTAAACTAGAGTGTTTTATTATAGTTTAAAGCACTTCATTAACAGCCCTATTTCTGAACGCTGATGCTAATATTCTAGAGGGTGCTAAAAACTTTATCGATATTAGGCTCATATTGGTTTTATTTTTACATTGTTTATTAGGTTTAGCATTGGTGTTATTACAAATTTTAATGGAACTGAAGATTTTATTAATAAGCCGCCGCCCTAAGCTAATTTTAGTCTTGGTTTCCTCCGTATGGGTCTTACCAAAGAATGCATTCTTAGCCCTGCTGTTGAGTTCTGATCATCGTGGTACGACTCTCCTCTGAATGGTGAAACCCTAGAGAAGCAGTAAGAAGAATGTTGTATATGGGCCATAAGGAATTAAGGTATTCGTTATAATAAGCTTGAATTACTTTCTTGGTATAATACCAAATTTCTATAATTATAGCTCAATCTCTACCATGAATTTATTTAAACTTGCTATATAATGTTAATGCTAAGACTAGTTTTCTGGTTTTATATTCTGGGGTCGATTACCCAGGTTTTTTGACCCCTTTCGGAGCACTAGTCAGAGCTAGTCCGCGAAGATTATACAAGTTTGATAGATATTTATATATCTATATGTAATTCATTTTATTTATTATTAAATGAAATTTTATTACTCGTATAGTGTATAATATTTATATTCATGCTAATATATTGATATACAATGTTACCTATCATGAGTTTTGTTTTAAAATACATTGAATAATAAATAGTTAAATTAACATGAAAAATAAAATTTTATATAGTGATTGTTTTTTTATTAAATGGTCGCTATTACAGTATTAATAAATATGAATAAAATTGATAAGTGTAATGAAAATTGAGTTAGGGTGATTCAGAATTTATAAATCACTTATTTCAAAACTATACGTCACTAATTAATTCGAAATCAATACCTGAACACTAATTCTGAATCACCCAATTCTTATTTGCCAAATAAATGAATTGATTATACCAGTAGTGTAAATTTTCACAAATCTGAATAGCTTATTCGATGTGCTTCAAATAATGAATATTTATCTACATAAAAGTTCTCTTAGATTAACACGTATTTGATTAAATGTTTGCCTAGCTATAGTGCAGGACGCTTAAAGACTACACAAATTTTAATAGCTAATAATATTTAATATAAAAACAATATCACAAAAAACAAGCCACTATTTTGTAGTTTAGCTAATTTGCTACAACTTAGCAGCCTTATTTTATAAAAAAGCATTGTATACTTTTTCAATTAATGTGTTTAAAAGTATAGTATTTTTATAGGATACGTAAAAATTTGGTCTGAAATGGGACAAATCACATGTTTTAGCTTACTGCTATTGGTAATTTAAAATTAATTTTAAAATTAATTTAAAATTAATTTTAAATTATTTTTAATAATTAATTTTTAGCCAATCAAAATGCAAGGGTTCACAAAGACGTCAAATTTTACTATGAAATTTTTGGAAAATGGGACAAAATTTAAAATGTAGTCTTTAAGTGTCCTGCACCGTAGCTATAAAACATAAATAAAAATAATTAGATGTATATAATGAACGCTTCAATACTTATCTACTAAACAAACTCGAATAAAATACTATACAATGATGAATCTGAATAGTTTGTTCTACGCATTTTGAATTCAATATAACGTAAATTAAGTTTTTCTAATAATAAATATGAATAATTAATTAGAGAACCGGCATACAATAAAGTACGATCAATAAATATTTAACTATTTATAATCCAACATAGTAAGACGCTATTTAAAAAATCATACTTATCTTTGAAATGTATCACTTATTTGTTAATTTTGAAACCCCCAAATAATACTTCGAGTAATAAATTTCTATCTTCTATACTTAATAGCATTTATGTATCAAATTAATATGATTTGAAAAGCTTATTTTAGGTTTATATTTTGAATTAGCATTTGTCTACTTGATTAACGTAATTAAACAAATTTACAATATAATAAATATTTTATATACCTACTTACTACTATGTTTAATTAATTTCTATTACTTCCTGAAAAGCGAGAAATGGGTTTGGGGTGGGAGAAATGGGTTGACATAGGTTTTATTGTTTTTTTAGGTGGGGAAATAAATTTGACGCGAAATTTTTTAATTCATATCCAATCAACATGTGACTTTTTGCAGATCAGTAGATATTTTGGGACTAGTTATTTCATCAATTAGCCGATATGCCTAGAAGATATTGTAAATGATAGAGAATACCGAATGAAATTTCTGAAACTGTTCAAGAATTAGCAAATAAAGAAATTTCAAAAGACATACGGCCGTTAAACAAGGAGAAGGATGAGGATAATCATGTTATACGTGTGTACGACAAGCCCTGGAGGTCAAAACGGGTAGGCATAAACAATTTCTTTAATTATAAGTTGCTTTTATAAATTTTATATATAGATTTTTATTTTTTAATAGATTCAGAAGATATTGTGTAATGCAGATGAAATTGGAGAGAAAATCTCACGTGTAAAAAGTCAAGAGAACGGTGGTATGATGATAAGAAATGGGTTGACTTTTCGAAACCCTCAAATAATGTCTTTGAATGGGCAATATCCACAAATTATCATTCTGATGATGAAAGAGAACATAATAGTCACCAATTCTCGGGTTATACTTCTGCTGGTAAGAATACAGCAATACTTATTATAAATAATAAAATTATTTAAATAATAATATTTCATTATTTTTGTAGAAAACGATGATCGAAATCATAATTAACTTTCTAGCACTTCTATTACCAAAAATAATAATAATCGATCAAAAACTCCTATCCATGAAGAAAGTAAATCAGATGACCTAATGCGCGAAGAAAATGACCGATTAGAATCTTCCAAAATTAGCCAAAGTAATAATACAAAAGGTATATTGTGTTTATAAATCATATTTATTCGTGATCTAATTAATATATTAATATGGTTTATTAATAATATCTATTCAGGTAATAATGATTTGAAAAAATAATAGAGCGATGTTATTAGCTAGCAAATGTATCTGTAAAAGCTTAATGCTGATAGAAAATTTTCGAACCAAAAGGCATTAGTGTCATACCTAGCAAAATGGTATCTTTATTATTGTTATTTGTATTAACGGGCTTAATAATATTAAATAAATTTGTTAATTTTTTAAATTGAAATAAATTTGAAAATATTGACTATTTATTAAAATGAAATTGATGCTTGATTGCTCTTCGATTTTTCTTTTAATTATGGTTTTATTCCCGATATTTAAACGAAAGTGATATAAAAAACTTTTTTAATAATTAAAGCTTCGAACAAATTTTAAATAATCCGATACGACTATAAAATTATTGATAAGAAACCGATATCAATTACTTATTTATATAAATCATAGAGTAATTAATAAACTTTCATAGACATATTAATTATCCTGATATAACTATAAAATTTTCGATTAATGTCCGATATAAATTAAGCATTACTATAAATCGAAGAGCAATTATGATTAATTTATTAATTGTATTTATTTTTTATTCCCGATGTTTGCCGGGAAATGACACGAAAGGTGCCATTAATCGGTGACCAATCGGGTTCTTAAATCTGGTAAATATCGGAAAAAAATTCATTGCTTTATAGTTCACATATATATTAATAGTATATTATCAATGACATCACAGGATCAAATCTCGACTAAAGTCACGTGTTCGATAGATAAGCGATAGTGCAACAATAAGATCGAGAAATTTAGACAGTAATAAAATTTTTTAACAAACTAAATAAAAGTATAAATTTCATCTTTATTTCATAATTATTGTTATACAGTATTAAAGAATTTCAATTAAAACTCGAATTCGAAACAAGCAATAAAGTTAGTAATAGTGATGCACATTAGTCATCGAACAAATCGCTCGATGTCCAGGTCACACCACGAGGAGGATGGTATCATGTGACCCAAAAGGAGTTTAAAATTGGGAATTTAAAATTGGGTTTGGAAAAAAAAAAAATTAAATCAAGAAAAGAGATAAATAAAAAAAAAAAAAAAAAGTTTATTCGGTTATTTTTTCAAATCATTTATTTCCCGATCTTTTAAAAAAAAGATCTTGAAATGATAAAATACTATACCGATGGTGTACCAAACCATCGATAAGTGATTCGCATTTTTCGGCATCTGATAGCGAATCAATGGTAAACAGATAATCGTGACAATTTGATCATTTTGCCCTTTAATGAATCGGTTGTCACGACGTTGTTCATATTGGTTCATATAGTAACTTCCTTTTTTCGAGAACAACGAAACGAAATCCGGCCGTATATGAACCTTATTTCCCTCAGGTAAACCTAAACCCAGCTATTATTGCTACACATAACGCACGGCAATTTTCATTAAATATAGGTTTTTTCAGGGTAGGTTGGTTCTTTGGTCTCTCAAAGTACCAACAAGAAAATACCCGGTTTTATCGATAACCGGATTATCGTAACTGCAACAAAAATAAAATAAAACAGATACAATATTAAATATCTAAGCATAAATTTAAAATAAAACAAATAAAATCAGAAATAAAAAAAAAAAAAAATACTTACGAATTTAATGTAAAACATTAAATCTTTTGGGGAGGGCACACCAGAACGACGAAAAATGAGAAGTTGAAAGTATGACCACATAGGACGACTGATCAGTAATTCACCCGGTCAGACCGGAACCACCGAAACAACCTAACTTCTCCAAACCTATGTGGAAATGGATGGTACAACGAATAAAGTAACGGGCGGAAAAGAAGAAAAGAACGATGTGAAAAGAAGAAAGAACGGTGAGAAAAAAAAAAAATTATAATACAATATTATGATATCATATCGAAGATCAGATGATCGATTGCTGGATTGGTTATCAATTTGACAGGAAGCCATGTGCGTTTTAATATATTGATCTACATACTGGGATGGCTAAAGCCAGGTACATCAGGAGATTACCCGATTTTTCCGATTTTTAATTGATAGGGTTAGATTATGGATATAGAGAGGGGTTTATATATAGCAAAATCACATTTCCGACACTTTTACTTAGTGAACCAAGACAGGTTTAGATAGCCGTTTTTTATATTTTTCGTGTTTTTGTCTTTGTCGTCTCGCTTTGTTTTGTTCGGATCGGGTAATCTCATGATGTACCAAAAAATATTATTGATTATTACACTCAAATCAAATAGCTAAGCACAAAATTTGTGAAAGCTATAAAAATCTTTAAAAAAAAAAAATCAAAAAACTCGAATTATAAAAAGTAAATAAAAAAATAGACTTTTTAATTAGAATTGTATATAATAATATAGTATTAGAAACATTGTTTATTAAAAAAAGGAATAATATATAAAGATTCTTATAAAAATAAGCACAAAATGCTATTAGAGCTTTGTAACAAGCAAAAAAAACAAAAAAAACAAAAAAATTTAGTTCAAATACTGTAATTGAATTGGTCCAGTCAAACCAACACTGAATAATCTATAATTTTGGCCAAAAATTACAATTTTTGACCCGACTTAATGCAAATTGATTTTTCACGGGCGGACATCATATGACAGACTCTAGGCCATTTCACGAGGACGGTGAAGATTCAGAGGCGCATGACGATAACTCTTGCCGAAGGATGTGGATCCTAAGGTGTCTAAAAACCCTCAGGATGGCAGAAAAAAAAATAAATAATTTAAATAATAATAATATTTATTACATATAATAAATAGTATTACATTTGCTACTTTTTCAATAATAATTATTATATTATATGAATTAATAAAATTCTTTATTTTTTTGATTTTCTATTCGTAAGTGCCCCAAATAATAAAATTGCATTATGCAAATTACACACACGAAAAAAAAGCCAATTTCTATCAAATTAAGATATTATTAAAAGTATATATATATATATATAATAACCATAAATCAAGGTTATATAAAATTTTCACACAAGTTTTTTTTTTTTTTTAAAAAAAAAAAAAAAAAATTCACTGCCCAACAACACTCTTAGGCCTAGCCTTTGTTATTTCCTTATTTGTTTTTCTTGCTAAAGGCATAGTTGAAGTGGCTTTAGGAGTTGTAGTTTTTGTAGCCTTGGTTGGCATTAATGAAGATAAATTACTTTTGTTCTCTTCGTTACCTATTTTTATTTTAATTGTAGTATTTCTATCAGTTTCTTTTTGTGATTTAATTTTTGATGATGGAGTAGGTACACTTAAATGTCCATTGACAACACAAGAAGTTGAAGATGGTGCAAGTGTAGTTGGTGTAGAGGGAGCAGAAACCGATGATGATTCACTTGATGTACTAGAAACACTATTACTACGTTTTGATGTAGCATTGCTCTTACCAAGAAAGACAGATGACCGACGAGAAGCCGTCAAATTTTTGTCATCATTAGATTTATTGGTCTTTTGAGCAGAAGTAGTCAAGTTCTTATCATCATTAGATTTATTTGTCTTTTGTGTAGTAACAGTTCCAGGATGAAGGGTTGAATTATCTGGACTTAACACACGATTAGTTGGACTTAAAGGTGGTGTCAAGTTTATGCTATTTGTGCTACGCTTTCTGTTTAACGACTTTCCGTTTAACCTCTCTGGTGAAGGTGCACGTGAAGGTGCGCGTGAAGTTGCACGTGATGAAGTAGTAGATCTTGCTGGAGAAACAGAACGACTTATAACCTTGCTACTTCTTCGTGATCGATTAGGTATATTTTCAGAATTCGAAAGTGATAATGAACTATTAGGGGTAAGTTTTTGAGTGTGACTGTTGCGTGTCCGAGTTCCACTACTAGGAGGAGTTGATAGTGGAGGTGGCGTTGGTTTTGTTGTGTTCTTGTAATCTTTAGCCTGTTTTTGATTAGAACCTTTAGCAGCATCCTTTTCAAAACCAAAGAACATTTGATTGACAGTGCGTTCCGAAATTTCCTCTTGCTTATAAATTTAATATATAAAAAAAAAGAAACTTAGTATTATTAAATTTTGAGAATATTTTATTAAATATAATTCTTTTAACATACCAACGTATCCAAAAATCGCACACTTTCATACATAAAAGGTTTTCTTTCGGCTTTTGAATCAAATTTATAGGGTAAGTTAAATTTTAATGTAATGAGAAACACATATGATACTTATTTACCTTCTTCATAAGTGATGCACGCATTAATCAAATTGTCTTCAATTTTCACCAAATTAGGCCAACATGATTTTCTCCATTTTTCTTCTTCCAATAATCGAAAAGAGCTTTGGAATAGACGACGTGGATCAGATGCTTTTTTCTCAAATTCAATCATTTTCTATAAAAAAAAAAAAAGACGTTTATTTAAATATTCAAAAGCACCAAACTATTAATTAATTTTTCACAAATAATACCTCGATCAATGCACGTCTTTCCGACATTAAATCAAAAATCCTGGCACATTTCACATGAAGCTCTTCCAAACGCATCGCTTCTTGTGCGAGATATTCATAAACTTCTTCTGCCGAATCAACTGTAATATTTTGAATTTTTTTAATAAAAATATAATTAAAAAATTTAACATAACATTAATAGATTAATAGATAGAACCAATACAATAAATAATAGACTTACTCTTGTGTACAGTTTCAAGGAAACCATCTCGTTCATGTTGCGGGACCAAACATTTATCCCAGAGGTTACCCAATTGAGTGGTGTACTAATTTTAAGTCAAATGATTATAAGATTTAAATTTTCATCTTGAAATAAATAAAATAAATAAAAACATAAAAAAAATAAATAATTTCTTACTTGTTCAACAGCATTTTGTACAATATTACGGATAAGTTCACGTAGGCGTTGAACCTCCAATGATAACTATTACAGGAATTTTTAAATCAATATATAGAAAAATAAGAAAAATAAAACAATAAATACTATAGCAAATTTAACAAATTTAATAAATTGTTTACCTTATTAAAATAGTCATCATCAAGCGAACAAATCAAATTAATTCTTTCTTTCGGAGGAATTTTCAATTCATCATAAAGATTTTTAGCGGTTTTTAACATTCCATCTATTTTACTCTTACGGTCCATATATACCCGTTCAAGAACCGTTAATTTTTCTCTAAGGATGGCAATATTCTCCGGTGTCAATTTTAATCCGGGTGGAAGTTGTAAGGAATAATATACATAATCACGTTGTGAATTATCCATTTCATGTTGAATTGTGTCAGAGTCATGATTTTCAACAACTTTGTCATTTTCAAGTGCATCATAAAGGTCTTTAGGATCTGATTTATCAGCAAATAATTTGAATAATAATTCGTCTACTTCATCCTTAGGTGAATAAAGAAGCATATTCCAATAATAATGTAACTTGATCGCAGACTTTTCGAATATTTCGCGTCGTTCCGCCTATTAACATATATAATAATATATACGATTGTTGAGTTTATAATAAATTCTTTTTATGGTTATGATACATGATTTTGAGTTAACCATACATACCGCAGCTCTGGAATACTCATCATACCTGTGCCATATCTATTAATTAAATAGAAAAAAAATTTTTTTAGAATCATGTATTTACTTGTTAGAAATACAGTAATAAATATTTAATTTAAAATTATAATTTACGAACCGGTAAAACTAAAGAAGAACTTAAATCTGTTTTAAAAATCTATACGAATAAACGTTTTAATTAAATACATAATTAATAACATAATATATATTTAGTCATACAGTAGTAAGATATTTTAATACATTAAATACTAGTTAGTTATATAAATACCTCTGATGATGGAACCTTATAATCTTCGTTTAACTCTTGTACTAAAATTTCAAGACCACATAACCATTTGTCGAGGTTCTTTCGCGTTAGACCACTTTCCTAAAAAGGAAATATACGAATTAATCAAAGTACATTCTATATAATGCGCTTAGTATAAAGGATCAAATTGGTTCTTTTGTTACCTCTTGTAATGAATCCCGAATAAGTCTCAAGTTGTCACGCGTTGAGTCATTCAATTCAATGTTTAAAGAAGCAGCCTGTGGTATGATAATGTCAACTCTTCGACCAAATAATTGACAATAATCATCTATTTCCACCTTTAAAAAAAAAGACGCGAAAGATTACTTAAGATATTAAATAAATAATAAAATGATTTAAATATTAAATATTATACCAGTAAGTCTTCTATATCGGCAGCGAGCTTTGACTTCCAAAGAAGTTGTTCTTGGATAAGTTTATCAAGCTCTGAAAATACTCCCTGTATTTAATAAAAAAAAAAACAGTCATAAAACGAAAAGGCATAATGAAATAAGATGGCAAAAGTATAATAATAAAAAATTTTTACTTGTAATTTTCCCCGCGCCCACTCTGACTGATCACCGTAATCAAAGTCAACGCTCGCGTTTGCAATTCGAAATTGTGACCACAATAATTTGAGTTGGTCAGCTTTGAAATGAAGAGCGTCCATATTTAATGTGTATGTATATTTTGATTTAGCTTACTGGAGAAAAGGTAAAGTAAGGAAAGGAGGGGTACAAAAAAAAAAAAAGTGGTAGAGGATTCCTTGAAAAGTTATAATGTATAATTATTAATACAGTATTAGTAAATAAATTACGTATTAATCGCAAGGGAAAAAGAATAATATAAAAAATTTAACTAAAAAAAATATTGTACAGCGTTTTGTTTAACGAATTAGATAAAAATAAAATTTTTAGGGGAGTATCAATTCAAATGTTCAAGTGAATTTTTTTTTTATGCACGATAAGATCATTTTTAATTTAGGAGAAAAAAATTTATAATATATATTAAACTCTTAAACTATACTATTCCTCTTCGATTCAAATGATTCAAATCTTGATTAAGAAATGAATCGTTTGATCTAAATATCTATATATCAAAGTTAATCTTTATAATCTTTACCTTGGTGGCTACCCTTTTCGGATGGCCTAGATAATAAAAAAAAAAAAAAGGATGTAATACAGTATAATTTTTTTTTTTATAAAAAATTATTATTGTGTTTGAAGGAATTCTACCCAACTCAAAAGTTTAGTCTATTAAAGACTATATGATTAATGAATCTTTTTAGGAAAATGCAAAAAGGAATGTAAATCATTAAAAATTGGTCGAAGAGAAAAGAGATTGTTTATACTATGGTCACGATAGTAACCAAATTATACGTAAACAATGCAATAATGAATCTTATGTAACACAGATAAAATTTCGCGCACGCATTGAGAACAAGTAAAAATTGCAATATGCGCCATTGAAAATCTGTGGCGCAGGCAGTTAATTACGATATATGGAATCATTAAAATTAAACCTTTTTGATAAGATTCATTATCCTTAAAAACCAAAAGTAAGGGAAGATAAGAGGCGTACGTACAGTTAGAGCCGAGACTAACTTTTTACAAGATCTTTTTGAAATACTTGATTTAAAAAATCGTTTCAAATTAATTTTAGGTTATTAGGTAAGATTTACACGTCAAAATATATCACCCCCTATAATTTATAGATAATCTTAAAAAAGTATATTTGTATCTGGTACTTTATGTGACACTAATCTCCATGTGGCATATTGGTATACTGATAAGTGAACGAATCGTATTTTGGATAAAATCGTGAAATGTCTCAACGCAGGAAACTCCAAGGATATGATTTTTACCAGACCGTACTTAAAAATGCCAAGTACTTTCTTGCCCCTATGGTGGATCAATCCGAATATGCCTGGAGAATTTTATCTCGTCGATACGGTGCTCAAGTATGTTATACTCCTATGATTCATGCAAAAATGTTTTGTGACGAAAAAAATCGACATTATCAGTCCGAAGTATGGTCAACTGGAATAAATGACCGTCCCTTAATCGTACAAGTTTGTAATTAATTACTTTTATTTATCAAAAAGATTTTTTTTTTTATATATAACTTCATTTATTAAACATTTTAACAATAATTATTTTTAATAATTTATTTTTAATAATTATTTTTAATAATTATTTTTAATAATTATTTTTAATAATTATTTTTAATAATTATTTTAGTTTTGTGCTAATGATCCGGAAACATTACTCAAAGCCGCCTTAAAAATACAGGATCAATGTGATGCAGTAGATCTGAACTTGGGATGTCCACAGCATATTGCTCGACGTGGTCATTATGGAGCTTTTTTACAAGATGAATGGGATTTAATTTATAAACTGAGTGAGTTTCTAAAGAACACAATCGTGTGTGTACTTTTAAGACTAGTTATTATAAAGGTGTGTGTTTGCACCTGGGTGTGTTTCATTAGCAGAGTTCTTAGAAAACTTGAATCATTTATAGAATATTTATATTTATATAACTTATATATATTTGTATATATATATATATTTTTTTTTTTTTTTTATAGTAAATATTCTCCATGAAAATTTATCGGTACCTGTAACAGCCAAGATAAGAGTATTTCCAGAAGTAGAAAAAACCATAAAGTATGCTAAAATGATTGAAAGCGCAGGGGCACAATTATTAACTGTGCATGGTCGCATTCGCGATCAAAAAGGTCATGATTCTGCATTGGCAGATTGGGAACAAATTAGTCAGGTTAAGTAAGTATTCATTTTTGGAATTCATTTATAATATTATATGTACAAATATTGAAAAAAATCAAATTGTTTAAATTATTTACAGGAAAGTACTTAATATACCTGTTATTGCTAATGGAAATATCCTTTACTTTGAAGATATTGAACGTTGTATTAGTATGACAGGAGTTGATGGGGTCATGTCCGCAGAGGGTAGTCTATACAATCCTGCCATATTTTCTGGTAGCAATTTACCAGTTTGGCAATTAGCAAGTGAATATCTAGACATTTGTCGAACAGTTCCAACAAAACTTGGTTATATTCGTGGCCACCTTTTTAAAATATATAGGCCAGCTCTTCCATTTCATGTGGATTTAAGAGAACAATTAGCTAAAGTTACTACTTTCGAAGAGATTTGTGCGATATCTGATGAGTTACAAAGTCGATTAATGGTATTAATTTATATTTTTTATATTTGTATTTTTTTTTTTTTTTAAAAAAAAAAAAAATTTTTTTTTTTAATAATTTATCCATAATTTAGAAAACGGCTGAGGCTTCTAGTTACGTTTATGATAATAAGGTTGAAAATGATGAAAATGGGTATAAGATATTTCCTCATTGGATTTGTCAACCTTATATTCGGTCACCAGCATTAGGAAACCTTAATTCCAAGGAAAAAATAGAAAATAGATAAATAATAGTCTTATTCTATACCGGTATTTGAATTGTTTGACTACACGAGACTATATAGATCTTTTTATTTAATAATAAAAATTTTTCTCCGGGAATGTTAGATTAATTAAATGTTTAGAATAAAAGTATAATAAATTGATAATAAATTGATTTGTTTATTGCTTTAATATTTTATTGACTTATATATTACTAAAGTTATAATAACCGTTATTATTACGGTGTTTAAAATTAAATGAGTAGCTATCGTTATTAATATCAAAAATGACAATAATTAGTGATTTTTTTATTATAAATTTAAACATTACAAATTTATCATAAATCATTCATCATATCAGTATTTCAGTATTTAATTTATCTAATAACTAACTAATAACCATATATTAAATCGAAATACACGAGCTATTCTCGTATCTTTGTATTGAATTAAATGCCTAAAAATTACGATTAATCACATCTTGCATCATTTTATCAACTCCTTTGATTATTTAATTTTCTAATTACTAAAAAATTAACTTCTAAAATTACGTATATTAGATGTTTATGTCAGACATAATGTATATACTATATATATATATATTGATATATCTATTGATAGGTCAAATTAGGAACTATATTTAATAAAAGATTTTGATAAAAAATCTGTCACGTTTTTTCCTTTTTATTATATGTTTATATCTTTGATGTTCCACTGCGGCAATTCCTCAACGTTTTTGTGGTATTGTGGTATTTCAAAATCGGTTATTACACAACATATTACGCAATTATTTATTTTTTAAACATATTTTTCAAAATTCATTAATTATACAGTACATACAGTACATACAGTACATAATTATGTTGTAATTTTGTAATTTGGTTGGAAGGATAAAGGTAACTCCTCATTTTTACAGCAGGGACAAATTATTCATTCATTTTTTAAGAAAATTTATTATTGTTCGCTTAATATGAGCGTATTTGTTATTATTTGTAAACGGTTACATTAAAACAAATAGTAAAAAATTCTTTGTTTTTTTTTTTTTAACTTTAAGATCTTGACTCTAGAAAATCGCATATTTTGTTGTCTCCTGCCTATGGTTGTTATTATACCTAAAATTGCTATTGATTGAAGGCCAAACCCCCTGATATGCATGCATATTCGAGTAATTTAAAGAACGCCATACATACTTATTTTTGAGGTCATCGGACTGTTATATGGAATAGCGATGGCGATAGTAGACTAAGAGATGTGATATTACGTAACTAGATACATGTAATGTAGCCAAATTACCTCTTAATGAGGAAGAGTGACCACACGTGCTAACCGTTTCTATTCCAACGAAAAAAATTATTTGCTTGATAATAATAAGATTCGATACTGGTATGATATGAGAATTCGCAAATAACATTTATCCGCGCGTGTATACAACTTTCTCAAGTTCACTATCAATATTAAGCTGGCATGTACTGTACGTACTCAATAAGATTTAATTTAGCAGTCTAAGTTATTAAAGATTTATTTTTGCGAGTATACAAATCCATCTAATTGGACAATTCAAATTTGATCAGCAACATATATAAAACTCAATTCATCTACTCTAGATTCAGCCCAAAATTATAGCTATTTGATACATGAATTGTATACGAGTTTATTCTTAAAAAAATTTGTAACGGTATTTTTTTAAGTTCTTTCTTGTTGTTATGGAATTCATTCGGTCTGTATACCAAATTAAACCCGATTATTTCGTATAACCTATCACTATATGGTGTGAGAGTTATTTGGGATGCGCATGGGCGTCATTTTTGAACCTATGCCCGTTATTTTTAGAGATCCGTTATTTCGCTAAAACATGACGGTTGTAATTACATGTACAATGCAAAAGTAAATAAATATGTAATTATAAACATAACAATCTATAATATGCATATATTTACAATAAAATATAATTATTAAAATTTCATTATTAATTATTAAAATTTCATTATTCATTCAACTACGGATCTCGGTATCTAATATTTTGAAATCCTTAAATTTTATGCAAAATAAGGATTTTTTTTAACCAATCGAGTCGAATTTTTTCCAATTTCGAACGGTACAATTTGGAGCACGACATACGCGTACGTACGCATGTATGTACGTGTGCACGCACCATATGGATAAATTTCCTTCAATGCAATAAAGTTGTCAATAACATTGCAAAACAGTAGTTATTGTGATTTTTTTTTCGATGCATGTACTGTACGTTGTATAATTGATAATATTTCATATATATAGATAATTAATAATAAATCGCCATATTAGATATAACAATTCATTTTTAGTTATTAGTCAGCTACATTCTAAATGGTAATTTTTTTTTAATTAGCGTGCGCACGGCAAAAAAAAAAAAAAATCCTTAAAACATTAAATTATAAAATTAGTATATCATAATTTATTTTTAATATTAAGTAATTATTTTGGCATAAATTAGACATAAAGGTTTTCATATGTCCAATCATCAACTCTGGGCGATATTTCAACAGTAATAGGTCAGGTGCAAGATTATTTAATAATTATAGTTTTCTATCGAGATTATGCTATATGTATTTTTAAATCAATCTTTAAAATCAAATGGGGTGTAACCGAAGATGGAAATGGCCAAAGCTGGAAATTTGAAATTTTCAAAATCTTTTTGGGGAGCTTTTTTTTTATAGTTATTTTAGAGTTTTAGGGTTATATTATAATAAAAAGAGTATAAGTGGGTTTGGTAGGGTTTATATTTTTTAAATCGAGGACCCTAATTTCCCATCTTCAGCCACGACAATTATTGTGTTGATAATCGTGTAGAAGCAAAATTTTCAGACTTGTGTCGGAAATTATGCTAGTAATTGTGTAACTATTCTGCTAACTTAAAAGAAAACAATTAAATTGGTCCTTTTTTAGTTAAGATATTCCGTTCGCCAAAGTACCCCAGAACTTGAAGTTTGAAATCTGAATACTCAACAAGTAAAAATATTTACAAGCTACAAATACGCAACATTTACGAAGCTCACACCCGTTTTTTATTTCTAGAAGTTGTTGCTAGAAATCGGTATGGTAAAAAAAAGAAGATTTTTATTGATTTAAATCAGTAGCGATGGTATGTTTAAATCTTGTATATTTGATCATAAACATTGCTCTGATTTAAATCAATAAAAATCATTTTTCTGCCATTCCTAGACAGAAAATCATAACTTTTATCGGATTTAATTCAATTAGTTAATAATTCCGAATTTTATATAGCATATATAACCACTGATATGAAAAGCTCTTTTTTTTCTGTTGGATTGATATCAAGAATATTTGCTTGTTTTTTTTTTTTTTTGGCTGCTAAAAATTATTCATCATGCCAGAACAAATTATATTAGAGGAAAAGACTTCTAATGTTCAATCAAATGCAGTGGATTCAGTAGCACTAAATGTAATAACTCCAACTTATTAGTTTTTGTCAATGAGCAAGTTGAAACTAACCTAGAAAAAGGTCTAATTCTCAATGCATCAAGAACTAAACAAATCAAATTTATAACAAATTATTTCACAATATATTTGGAAGCTTCGTGGAAGAGATGGAAGATGCCTTGAAGTTTCTCACTTGATTATTTTAGGTATTATTGGTATATTGGTTGTAGGTTATAACCTTTCTAGATCAATCAAATCAATGAGAAATCTACACCTGGAAAAATAACAGATATAATTATTTTTAGTTATTTTTGTTCCATTAGTTTGTTGTACAAAGCTTAGTTTAAATGCAGTACCAAAGATTGCTAGTGTATTCATTGCCTTATATATGATTGCCTCTACCGTATTTCGAGTATATGCGTGTTAATTAGATACGCACAGACGTAATATTAGGGTGTTACCTCAACTAAGTAAATTCAAACATAATATATGAAGATCATTAATTTCGGATTTTTTATAGGCCGTATATTTAAATATTAGATTAAATTTACATTTTTTAGCATAAGTATCCAACAAAAGTGCATATAATTTTTTTTTTTAAATTGAAGCTTTCAACTAGCTCTACATGGTAATAGAGCTATTTTTTAAATAATTTTTATAAAAAATTTCGTAAAATTTAATTAATTATTTAATATTTAATATTTATATAATAACTGAATGATTTTATAAACTATTGAAAAAAAAATAGCTCTATTACCACGTAAAGCTAGCTGAGAGCTGCAAGTTAAAAAAAAAAATTATATACACTTCCGTTAGATATTTGTATCAATAAATGTAAATTTATTTTTATAATTATTTTATAATCATCTAGTATAAAAAGTTGGTTAACGAAAATATCGAAATATAACCATTAATAAATCCGAAATTAATGAACTTTAATATGTTACCCGACTATGTTTGATTTTATTAGTTGAGGTAACACCCTAACGTAATTTCGAGACAAGGTTTGATTTTTTAATAAACCTGTTTTTCCAAGTAACGACCATGTGCATTATATATAAGTAGCTGTGCCAAGAGAAAGTCGGTACTTATATCACAGATATTATATATATGGGGTGCGCGTTATTTAGGGACGCGCATGGGCATTATTTTGAAGCCTCGCATACTATTTTGGAGGGGCAAAATTTTCTAAATAATGCCTATGCCCCGTTATTTCGCGAAAATACGGTATTATAATTGCGATATTAAATTTGACCGGAAAATTTGATGAAAGCATGTAAAAAAAAACCTTTCTAAGGAAGCTGTTACCATTATTATTTTATTTTATTTATCATTGATTTTATTTCTTTGCAAAAACCTTTGATTTTACTAAATATGTTTACTATATATACTATATAACTACAATAATACTAAAATTATTATATAATAAATGTATGTTAAACATATGTTAAAAATATTATTATCATATTTTAAAAATATTTTTTTTATCTAATAAAATAAAAAAATTATAATATTTTAATAATATAACAGATAATAGCAATTTGTTTATAATATTAACAAAATTTATATACCAGTGTTTTTTTTTTCATAGCAATTTTTATTAGCTAATAATAAGATGATACGAACAAGCTAATTAATAGTAATTTAATGGAATAAAAATATTTTAATAATATTTTTATAAAAAATCTGCAAAGTTTCTATTATATATTTTGTAAGTTTTTTTTATTAACTAACTATATAGATTTATTTATTAAAAAAATGATTTTGTTAACAATAATACTAAGTCAACTACTGTGTTTAACGTCACATATATTTTATAATAGTTTTGCTATATAGTTGAGGCCATAGATGATGGTGAAATGTGGTGAAATAATTTCACCACTATTGGTGAAATTGGTGGTGAATTGGTGAAATTGGTGAAATTGGTGAAATTGGTGAAGTTAATTTCACCAGCATCTATAGTCGAGGCACAAGATAGTACTCTGATAAAGTCGAAACACTCTGGGTTGAATATACGACTCTCTTTGATGAGGGAATGCGAAGAGAAACCAGTCTCTTGTTCAAATGTATATTAAATATGGAGATTAAACTATCAAAAACACGAAAAAGTTTTAGATAACATGAAATAAAACTGGTGTAGTGGGAAGAGACTGCATTTTATGGTCTAGAGTGGACCCTGGATAATACTAATAGAGGTTATATTGGCTCTAATATAAAATTTTTACAAATTTTATCCAAAATCTGCAACTCTGATTGGTTGAACCTTATTTGACCAATCAGAGTTGCAGAAAAGTGGATAATGCAGCAACATAACCTCTACTTGCATTCTGTCTAGGGGCTATCAAATTTCACGCTTTAATATTTATTTTCTACTTAATTGGCCCGGGATCCTCAAAGCCGGGTTAACTACGTTTTTTTGATATGTTTAGAGTTACTTTTTGATAATATTATGGTTAAAGGATTCTATAGTTATCAAAAATACAGCTGGTGCAGTATTAGATAATTATATAAAACAAATTTAATTGAGAACAGTAAGTTCTGAGAATATAAAATCAAAATCGAATTTCGCACGCTGATCACACTTAAAAAAAACGCGATTTTTTATAAACAGTATTCATTGTTCATTCATTCTGTATTCAATATTTAGGTTTTTTCAATAAAAAAAAAGTTTATGTATTTTCTAATTCGATGATTTATATAAAAAAACCACAAGGTATTTATAAATTTTTTGCTAAACCGTTTTGTAACTTTATCTATTATATCATGTCCACTGTTTCTTCTCGTTCTGTCCAAAGAACCTGTTACGATATTCCATATGAAATATAATTTGAATTTTTTCTTGGCGAAAAGGGGTCTCTTCGGCATTATATTTCTTTGATCATTGATAATTATGAACGAATAAAGCACATCATGTGTTTTGTAGTGCTTTATTTAAGATTATTAACAATATGTACGCGTCGCAAGACATTTATGGTGTAGCCCAAAATTTTGTTGATAGAAAAAAAAAGTAAAAAAAAGCAAATGTAGTATAGATAATAAACTAAGATGGATGGGGCTTTAGCCAGGTTCTTGTATCTTATTAGGTTCGTCCTAATAGGTGTGGGGTAGACTTACTTTTGCAAGTACTGATCAGATGCATTTACTGATTTCATCCTGGTAGAAATCATGATATCTATTAGTATTAGCTTTCTAATTAAGGTCTACGATTCTGAAGAAGGAATCAGTCTTTATAATGTAATAAAAACTTAAATTGTTGATTTATTTTTGCATTTGGCATTTTTATTTTCAATTTCATGCTTAGCATTCATGGATGATACCCTATGGGTGGCAGACACTCCTGACCAATTTGATAGTATCCTACAAACTGCAACTTCCTTTTACTCCTTTGCTAAAATTAATATTAACCCAAGCAAGTCGATATTGTTTTGAATACTACTATACCAGAAGTGATTTATATGAACACAAAAGTGCAAAACCTGGATGATAAATTAGCTTTCCATTTTTTGGACTGCTAGTTTACAAAAAACAAAAAGCATAACACTGTTTATAAATAATAAAAGAAGAAATTATCTCAAAGATAAAAAAGATAGCATGAGCAAAAATTACAGAAAGCAAGCCATCTATATCACCAATAGCATAATCCTAACAAGAGCAGCATATAGGCTATCAAAACACTTCCATCTTCCAAACTGCCTGTAAATTCATCACTAATACATATACTACAAAAATTAAATATAAGACAGGCCTGGCTAGCTCAGTACCAAATTTGTTTATACACAACCAGAACATATATGAACTAAAGAAATTACAGAACATTCAAAATATACAGCATATTACAAATTTTATAAATGCAATAAACCATTCCAGTTTCAACTCTAGCCCACTAAAGGTATGGTTGCAATACCTGCAAAATGAAGCATTCACAAATACATTGATCCTGTCACAACAACCTACCTTCCCTGCACATATAAAGAATACATTCACTGTAAACACAATACATGTACTACATAAAAAAGATATACAAATAAAAACCACTACAATTTATAATCTATCCCAAACAACCTACTAGCACATTGATTAACTCAATCCTAAACCATGTTCACAATGCATCAAAAATAAAAAGTCTGCTAAACTCTCACAAAATTATCTGTATTGAGCAGTTTCTCAATATTAATTGTATAGAATTAATACTCTAGATACACTTTTCCTATACTATAAAATGATACCAAGGGGAAAAGAGCTAGCATGGTTTCAGAAAATTCAAAACACTATAAGGGACATAGAGCATACAGTAGTATACAGATATTTATATTATATAAGCCATATATAAACAGCATAGTACCAATACAGCCAGAAGACTGGATAATGTTCAGTAATAAGCAGAATATAGGAAAAATTAGCAAGATCCAAGATACAATATATGTTAATCATTGGCAAATCAAGGGCCAAACAATTCTGTAATGCAAATCATGCAAATTTTAAAATACTAAACAAAAAGGGTATTATATTTACACACAATACCTGGTAGTAAAAGTTATAATAGACAGCAAGTACAAAATTCATGAAAATATAGAAGAAACATGGCAAAGCCTCTTACTAAGAACATATATTACAACAGACATGCAAGAAATTATTGCACACACATACTCTGATAGAATTATGCTCAGATTTATATTTAGCTTTACAAACATTAAAATGAAGCTATAAACATAAATCAACAGTTATTTATATCCAAAATAATAAATATCAATATAGAAACTTACAATACCCAAAGAAACAATAATACAAGACCAATCGCAAATATCATATTCTCCACAAATAAAGAAACACTATTGATAAAAAATCAATTATAACCCTTCAAAAATAAGATAGCCCTAATTGTACTAGCTATTGTTCTCACAACTATACTATCTGGCAGAGTATTGCATATCTAAACAAACAATACTATAATCAAAAATGCTATTAACACCATTTTGGATACCTGTATCTACTATTATAAAGCACTACAAGGTCAAGAATTCTGGCAAATTATAATACATATTTCAATGATCATAGCTATGCAGGAACCACAGTTAATGATAAATGTATACAAACAAATAATAGCAAAGCCTGATAGTATTATATATAGACTTGCTATATAAACTAGTACAATACAGAAACTACTCTATATATCTATCTAGCCCAGAACCCAATTACTCATACACCAAAAGAACTGCTTAGATTAATTTACCATGCCCAAACATTGGCACAATTCCATAGTCAAAAATGAATTAAGAACTAGTACTTGCTAAATATTAACATATAAACTTATAAACTAGAAAAACAAACTAATAACCAGACATACTGATCCTCACAAAACCAAGATCAAAGCATTCATCATCAAACCCATCACTAATAAATTATCAACAATATTCACTTTAGACCAAAGAAACCTAAACAAATATAAAAGCCCTATATGCAATTGGTACAAAAGTGTTAAAGAAACAATCTCTCACTTGATCAAGTGTGAATAAACTTAATTGATATTGAGGAAATTATCAACAAGAATATAAGAAAAATAGCAAAAAGAAAAAGATATCAGATATATACCTACAAGTATTCATCAAAACCTTCAAAAAGTTATATCTACAGAAAGAATATATCACTTTCCTGGGACTAGTAACTGAGAATACTAAATTTCTTTTGCAAACAACAATGAACTACATACTAACACTGGTTTTACACTATAAAATATTGAACAAATTTGAAAAAATAGCAAAACTAGAAATAGTATAGCTTGAAAAATAAACAAAATATAACCTACTCAAGTATTGTAAATAGTAAACAATCAACTCCTTTTGTAGATATAGCAAATATAAGATACAATAGATAATTAAGCCAGTTCATTGATCTTAACAAATTGCTACAATAATAGATTGAGAGGTCCTTTTGACCTTACTTAGCAAAGTCTGGGTTAGAGGTAAACTAGCCTTACCCTTTTACTTCCTAAAATAGTTAGAATAACCTACTATAATGTATAGTAATAGTATTTTATCTAATAAAAAGAAAAAAGAACAGACCTCATTTTAAAAAAAAAAACCAATTTAAGTCACAATGTTAGATGATCTACTATTGGCTAATTGTTAACCATTTTTGGAGCTGATACTTTATTAGAGACCCATAGCCAAGCCGATAATTGACTTCAATGTCTTTAGCCAAGCCATTTTTGGAGCCGATACCTTATTAGTAGACCCATAGCCAAGTTGATAATTAGCTCAGCTTAGCCATTCAGCTCACAGCTCAGCTCTAGCCATTCGCATCACTAGAGGTACATAGATTTGTTGCACAGGTCTTATGTGACATCCCGTGCTTTTTCATTTACTTATTGGCACGGGATTGTACATCAGATACCGTGTAATAAGATAGTTGTTGTATGGGTATACTGAATAACCAGTTACACACACAGGTTCATATTTAAATCTCGTGCCTTCGGCGCAGAAGATGAACCCATGTGCAGGGCCCCTAGAAAATTTTGAAAAATTGGTTTGGTAACGACCAAATATTGTTTTTTATTGCGATATATATATTATTTTTGCTAATCAAAACATAACTATTGCATATTGTATTAATCGATAATTTATTAGAGGTAAAATCCTAAAAAGTAATTCTCAGAGTTACTATTTAATTTATACTATATATATTTTAAATCACGTCTATAATTACACACTCAGAAGACTTACTTCTAATAAATTAATATGCAAAATACAAAAAATAAGATCTTTATTATTATTGTATAGTTGCTTATGATATGAATGTCCAATTTTTTTCCATATTGTATATCTGAAACCAAATCGGACTTTCAATCGTCAGACAACTATACAATAATACCGTTATTAGTATAGGATTAGTTTACACTATCGTAAATATTTTTCTGATCACATGCTAGCTATAACATTTGATTGGCCGATTCTCAGCCATCAAATTTTACATCTAGCATGTGATCAGAAAAATATTCACGATATTGAAAATCATACAATAACTATATATCATATTAAGGTTTAAACTTAAAACTTAACTTTTTGAATATCAATTATAAATTTTCTGAATTTTTTTTACCTAATATTCATTTTTTCGAAATCACAAGTTATGCTATACCAATAAATTCGACCTGCATGTTAAGTTACACACAAATACGCAAACTAATTGGTGGACAAAAATAGGTAACCGATTAAATTTGCGGATTTTTATTGTATAACTTCACATGCATGAAAAAAGGATAATGCGATATCCAGTAAAAATTGGTTCCTAATCTTTTCAAAATTTTCTGCTTGTGTGTAACTAGGTTATTCACTATATACACCTATACAAGTAGCTGTATGTTTTATTTTATTTATATTACACCTGATTTATCCAATCAGAATTTAGAACCAGTAGTGTATAATTAGTTATTATAACATAAAATAACAAATAACGTATATATAATACCTATATAATACGAATAGTCCACATCAATAGAAACTCTGCTGATGATAATGTTGAAAGTAAAAGAATGGTTAAAAAAAATAACTAAAAATAATGATTCAAATAGAGAGCATAATTTTGGCTTATTTTAAAGAAATATGCTTTGCGATAATCATGTTTATGCAGATTTTCGGTAAAACAATTAGTATAAACGTTCTACACAGCATAAATTTTCTCCACCAGTTAGACTTTACCAATCAAATTATAAGATCAGCTGTAATATAAAATTTCCAAAAAAATCAAAGTTTTCAAAAATCGGCAATAACTTAAAATTTTGTTTACAAAACCCCCTTTCGTGTTTCTAACTAAAGTATACGTTCTATTAGATCTTTATACTTTTCAATAGTACTTTCGTTATTTGATCGAATCAAAATTTCTAAGCTAATTTCATCCAATCAAAAACGGGGTTTCCCTTCGTCCAATTGGAAATGGCAGGGAAAATTAGTTAATCCCATAGCATAAGAGTACACTTCATTTAATAATTTAAATAGGTTAATTAAAAGTATATACTTATGTATGTACGTACGTATATCTTGGTTCTAAAATGTCAACCGACAATTTTAATCAGTTAAATTTAGATGATAAACTTTCTAGTGAAATTGTTAAAGAATTATATAATCTATTTAATAAAGAAAGATTGAAGGGCAAAAATATAGAACAAATATTTAACATATGGGATCAATTTTTAGCAGAGAAGAACCAAAATTCAGATAATGTAATAAAGTGGTGCTTAGAAAATCAATTCCTACCTGTCGAGCCATATATGGCTGACGAAATCAATTCTATGGCTCAAATAATTCTTGCACGTTGTTATCAGTATGGTAAATGGATAGAAAAGGATGAACATAAGGCATTTACTTATTATCAAAAGTCTGCTAATATGGAATTTGATGGAGGAATATTTAATGTTGGATATTGCTATGATGAAGGAATTGGAGTTGAAAAGAATAAACATGAGGCATTCATTTATTATCAAAAAGCTGCAGAGATGGGACATGCTAGCGGAATAACAAATGTTGGATATTGCTATGATCAAGGAATTGGAATTGAAAAGGATGAACATATGGCATTCATTTATTATCAAAAAGCTGCAGAGAAGGGTGACGCTAAAGGAACATATAATGTTGGATATTGCTACAGTGCGGGACATCATAAACCAACACCTTTTTATATGTATTTTACAAAAATTGAAAAATAAAAAATTTTTTTCAAAAAATTTTTTAACCAAATTGTAGCTTTAAGACTAAGCTACAATTTGGTTAAAAAAGATTTTTATTTTATTTTAATTTTAAAAGGTTATATCAATTTAAAGTTTACTATGAAATTGAAAAGTTGGCGTTTAATATTTAAAAAAAAGAAACTCATATATAATTTTTAAACAATCACAATTGATTACATTATTCTAGCCAATCAGCATAGAGTATTTATTTCAAAATTTGGCGTGGGGGTATTGGTTTATGCTGTCCTGCACTGTATGATAAAGGAATTGGAGTTGAAAAGGATGAACATAAGGCATTCAGTTATTATCAAAAAGCTGCAAAGATGAGGCACGCTGGCGGAGCAGGAAATGTTGGATATTATTATTTGAACGGAAGTGGAGTTGAAAAGGATGAAAAAAAAGCATTTGAATATTTTAAAAAAGCTGCGGATATGGGCCATGTTACAGGGATTTTAGAAGTTAGTAATTGTTATCGAAATGGAATCGGTGTACCGAGAGATATACAACAAGCTAATCATTGGTATCGAAAGAAAAGAGCTGTAAAAAAGATAAACAAGTTATCATATGAGGATATTGATGATAATTTGAAAAAATATTAGAGGAGGAAAAGTATTAATTGTCGTGGATCCTTATAACGAATTCAAAGATATAGAAGAGAAAGGAAGAGGTGGATTCTCAACTGTGTATTACACGTATTGGCTCAATAAAAATACAAATACTTGGATAGATATTGCACTTAAATTGATTCATGGTTCAAATAAATGTAATCAACAATTTATCAATGAAGTAAGATTAATTTATGTCAATTTGCTAATAACGTTATATTTTTTTATTTTTAAAATTTATATAATTTAATAATGGTAGTGAAACAATATTGCGAGATCAGATACAACAATCCATCATTCTTAAAATGTCACGGAGTATCAAGAGATGATAAATCTAAAGATTACATTATCATTTTGAAATACGCGAAGAAAGGCTTATTGCGTCAAAATCTTTCTGAAGTAGCACAAATGGCATGGAAAGATAAGTTGAATGTGTTGTATTCAATCGTTTCAGACCTTGAATCAATCCATTCACAAGAATTGGTTCATCGAGATTTATATTCTGGAAATATCTTGCAAAATCATTTACATAGTGCATATATTACTGATTTGGGTATCATCTGATATTAAACAAAAAGAAATTAATGGTGTTATGCCATATGTAGCACCCGAAGTTCTAAAGGGTGAAGAGTGCACACAAGCAGCTGATATCTACAGCTTTGGGGTTATCACGTCCGAAATATTAACGGGAAGAAGAGCATTTGATGGTGAACCTTTTAACGATACTAAATTTGCTGTAAGAATTTGTCACGGAAAAAGACCAGAATTTGATAAGAAAACACCAGATTGTTACGTTAAATGGGCCAAGAAATGCATGGTGTTACGGGAAAAAAGGGTCCTACAATATGAGTTTAGTACAAAAGATGATAAAAGGCAACTCGCCAGAGGCGTGACTTGGTGATTTAACTTGATTTATAATGAAAATGAGAATTTTAGATGATTTAGATAATTCAACTTTATAGTATATTTTATTAGATTGGTATCGTTAATAATCCGAAGACTACTCTCGAAGGAGAGTTAAAATCTCTTTCTTTTATACTTTACAAAATTTATGGGAATCTAAAAATCTAACACTATAGAACATTATGGAAACTACAAGATAAAATCGTATGATAACCTATCTACGATGTTATCATAATTGTAGATTATACTCGAAAGTAAAAGGTTTCTTACTCATTACGCCGTACGCCGAGCCCTGAGCATGCCTGATTGATTATGCACGATTCATTATATGCATGATCGGTTGATTTTGCCAATATGCACTGTCAATCATCATTGTCTATTTATGCATTGTCACATTAATGCATGATTAATTATTATCTGAAATTCGGCGCAGTATACAGATTAAAGATCATCCATTATTTAAGATGTCATATTTTACCCCGTGACACTCGCCCATGCTTATTTTATGCATCCATGCATAAATTTCTATTATTATTTAATAATCTTTACTGGAGGTATATTTTACTAATGTGAACTATAATGTTTTACTTTGTTTGTAAGGTTAAATTTGGCCCTCCCTACTACGATATTTTTTTAGGAATCTTCTATTGATAGTGGTTTTTATAATATTTCCCTCCATAGTTCGAAGTTTAAAAACTCCTTTCATCAGTACTTTATGGATAATAAAAGGCCCCTTCCATTTAGAGTATAGTTTGTGACTCTTGGATGTTCCTGAGATGCCTTATAAACTAATACCTTATACCCTTTTTGTAGATCGTCTACTGGTCGTAGTTGTTGATCGTATCGATTCTTGACTGATCTTTGGGTATTTTCGATTCGTTCTACTGCGGTAGTCCTTGCTTGTGGTATAACTTCGATTAACTCAAATAGACGTTGAAGGAATGTCCCTTCTAATAATTCCTCCGATTCACTTGGGTGAATTGAAAGACGTGACTCTCTCCCATACACCAAATAAAAAGGTGTCATTTTTGTGGTATTTTTGTTTGGCCGTTCGATACGCAAACAAAATTGATGAAATTAGTAAATCCCAATCTCGTACGTTTGTTACGAGTTTGGCTATAGACTCACAAAGAGTCTTATTAAATCGTTTGACCAACCCATTTGTTTGGGGGTGGTACAGTGTTGAATAATGATAGTCGATTTTGAATCTTTTTAGAAATTCATCCATTAATGAATTTCTAAAATGTGTTCCCCGATCGGATAATAGATACCGTGGGCACCCATGTCTACACACAACATCCTCATAAATAAAATCGGCCACCTCGTTAGCATTTGCGTTTTTGATAGGCTTGGCCTCTGGCCATTTCGTCATATAGTCTATTGCGACGACTATATATTTGTTTCCTCGAGTAGTTCTTGGTAAGGGACCTACAATATCGATCCCAATCTTAAAAAATGGCGCTTCCACTGGGATTGGATGTAGTGGAGGTTTTGCTAAATTTTTACCCCGCCTTTGACACGCATCACACGTTTTAACATAATTTCTTATATCTTCATACATCTGCGACCAGTAATATTTGTCTCTAATTTTATTAAACATAATATCCTTCCCTAAGTGATCTCCCAATGGTGCGTGTGGGTTAGGAACAAAATCGGTTCAACTTCATATTTTTGTATGACTCTAAGCAATTGATTTTTCTTATACTTATCCTTTTTATATATTAGACCCCTCTTGATAACAAAGAATTTACTTTGGGCCTGTAGGCTCCGTCTTTGTTGAATCATGAATGTGCGTGGAATAGTATGTTCGCTTAAATACGTTTTTAGTTGTATATATCTAATGGATTCCATCTTGATTACGCCAGGACACCGACTACCTGGACTGAATTAAATTTAATGTCGGATTTTTCTCTGAATAGGGTGACCTTTTGGTACTAGGTTTCAACTAATAATTTCTAGTGGTCACGCAAGGTCTCACTCTTATATACAAGTTCAAATTTTAAATCTTAAATCGTTATGTTAATTCTATAACCGACTTTGAATCTATCTTCACAAAAAAACAAAAGGTAAGTATTATGAAAAAAAAAATTTTTTTTTTTTTTTTTTAAGTTTATTTATAAAATAATCTAATACTTATCTATGGGCCAACGGCCATAGCCTTTTCTCCAATTTAACTAATATTTTCCAAAATTCTAATTTTCGTCTCATTATTTTTCCCGGTATTAATTTTCATTTCTGCGCAATATGCGTCTTATGGGCAGAGCACCCCAACTATTTCATTTCTGCGCAATTATGCGTCTTACAGGCAGAGCAATCCAACTATTTCATTTATGCGGAAATATGCGTCTTACGGGCAGAGCAACCCAACTATTTCATTTCTGCGCAACTATGCGTCTTACGGGCAGAGCAACCCAACTATTTTCATTATTATTTTATTTTTTTATTATATTATATATATATATATATTTTTTTTTTTTTTTAGATATTATTTCGTATTTATAATATAAATAGTTAATTATAGTAAAAAAAATTTTCCGGTTAAACTTTAAGTAAAAAAAAATTTTCTTTGTTAAACTTTTAAGTTAAAATAAAATTTTCTTATTAAACTTTAAGTTAAAATAAAATTTATTTAAGTTTTATACTTAGCGCATTATATTTCCAATTTCTATAAATTAAATGTATACTGCATGTATACAATTAATCTAATTACCCATTTAAAATTTCTTGCTTCTAAATCACCTCTAAGCTAAGTATTATATATATACTTTATTATATATATATATTATTATATATATATATATATTTTTTTTTTTTTTTATCGTCTCCTTATTAATTCATATTTTCTTCTTTTTTTAGATACATCCTTGACAAGGCATCGACGTTCGAATGTTTCCTCCCAGCGCGGTGTACAATTGAATAGTTGTATGGCTGGAGTCTTAAAATCCAGCGAGCTCTCATTCCCTTAGGCTCAGCCGTATGTAGCCATTTTAAAGACGCATGATCTGTTATGAGCATAAAGTGTTTGGCCCCTAGATAATGGTGAAAATATTCTAATGCCTATACAACAGCCAAACACTCTAGCTCCGGTGCGGAATAGTTTCTTTCAGTTTTAGATAGCCCTCTACTCGCATAAGCCACTACGTACTCCTTTCGTCCCTTATCTTTTTGAGCTAATATAGCTCCTAATCCAATGCCCGATGCATCCGTATGTAAGAAAACATTTCTTTGAAATCTGGATACCTTAGAATAGAAGCCTTTACTAAATATCTTTTTAAGGTTTCAAATGCCTTTTGTTTTTCTTCATCCCATTTATATATTATGTTTTTTTCTAATAACTTATGAAGGGGCGGGCTATATTCGCAAATCCCTTAACAAACCTTCGATAATAGAAAGCCAACCCGAGAAAACCCCTAAGTTGCCGAATATTCCTTGGTATTGGAAAATCCTTTACTTTTTTAATTTTTGACTCGTCAGGTTTTATACCTTCTCTATTTATAATATGCCCTAGATAATGTATCTCTGTTTGAAAGAAATTACATTTATCTAGGTTTAACTTAAGTCCGGCATTTTCGAGTTTGTTAAAAATAATTTCTAAATGGTTTAGGTGGTCATAAAATGTCTTCGAATAAATATTTATGTCATCGAGATATACCACCACATAATCCCCGATACATTCATGCAAAATCTTATCCATGAGCCTTTGAAATGTCCCCGAAGTATTACACAACCCAAAGGGCATTACGTTAAATTCATACGTGCTGAATTTGGTTGTAAAAGTGGTTTTCTCTTTATCCTCCTCTTTTACACCGACTTGCAAATAACCACTCATTAAGTCGAGTGTAGAAAACCATTCGGCCCCTCCGAATGTATCTAGGAGATCATTAATATGTGGTAAAGGGTAGGTGTCTTTTTTAGTTACTGTGTTTAACTTACGATAGTTAACACAGAAGCGAAGTTTCCCTCCTTTCTTCGGCACGATCACTACAGGGGATGCCCACGGACTAAAGGCATTCCGAATTAACCCTTGTTCTTTTAATTTCTTAATTTCTTGTCTAATAAATTCACTTTCTCCACGTGCAACCTTATAAAGTCCTTGGTTAATCGGGCGGCATTCCCCATATTTATGGCATGTGTGATAATTTTAGTACGTCCTAGATCTTTAAGGTCCTCTTCACTGAAACTATAAAAAAATTGAAAATATTATTATTATATATTAATTATGTTTTTATTATATTTTAAAAAACGTTATAATTACTAGTTATAAGTTAATAATAATAATATAAATAATATATATTAAAACTGTTTTAGTAATATTAATAAAAACATTTTTAAAACATTATTAAACTAAATAAATTTCATATTTATAGTATAATATAAATATTTATATTATATAAATATATCATATTATAATATATTTTATAATATTAAATATAATATAAATAAAACAAATCAATAATATAATGATTTAGACAAATGTGTTTACCCCAAAATCTCGCAAAAAAGATTTTTTGTTAAAATACGAAGGATGGTTTCATAAGCAAAATTACGAGATATAAGCATTTTTTAAAAATAATTTTGGTTTAAAAAATATTTTTAAAAAACTTATTTTAATATATTTTTAAAATATAATAATAATGTTTTTATAATATTTTTAATAATATTAAAATAATGTTTTAAAAATATTTTAAAAAAATTATTTAAATTTTTTTTTAAAATATAATAATAATATTTTTACAATATTTTTAATAATGTATTAAAAACATTTTTAAAAGTTTATTTTAAGTTATTTTTAAATAATAATAATAATGTTTTTATAATAATTTTGATAATATTAAAATAATGCTTTAAAAACATTTTTAAAAAGCTTATTTTAAACTATTTTTAAAATATAATAATAATGTTTTTATGATATTTTTAATATATTAAAATAATGTTTTAAAACCATTTTTAAAACTTTATTTAAAGTTATTTTTAAATATAATAAGAATGTTTTTATAATAATTTTGATAATATTAAAATAATGCTTTAAAAACATTTTTAAAAAATTTATTTTAAAGTATTTTTAAAATATAGCAATAATGTTTTTATAATATTTTTAATAATATTAAAATAATATTTTAAAATATTTTTAAACAATTTATTTTAAACTATTTTTAAAATATAATAATAATGTTTTTATAATAATTTTATAATATTTTTGAAACAGATTTAAATTTTTATTTTATTTTTAAAATTTTTATTATATTATTAATATATTATAAAAATATTATTAAAATATTTTTTTATATAAAAGCATATTTATTATATTTTCAAAATATTATTATTTTATTATAAAAACATATATACTTTTTTTTAAGTTTCAGTAAAGCTGTGCGAACATTTTTTTCTTGCCTAACAAAAATTCTTCTACTTGTTGACCTTGGATAAGTGTTAGATCCTCATTTTTGACGACTTGCTTTATCTTTGCTTCTACCAAATTTTCTTCCTCTTGTTCTTTCGTAGGTACTTCTTCAATGTTGGTAAGGAATAAGGCCGGGTTCTCTTCACTATACTCTTCCATAAAACAACCTTCAACTTCATTTAGTTCTTCCTCTTCCTCATAATCAAATTCGTCAAAGGTGTCTCCTCCTTCACTATGAAAATCTTCTTCCTCCTCATATGGTTTAAGGTTTTCACATCCGGTGTTAGAGATTGGTACTTCTTCACTCTTATTCAGTGTTGGGCTGGACATTGGACATGGACATTGGACCACCCATGTCCAGTCCAGTCCAATCCATTGGACCAAAAGGGGTTGGACATTGGATATTGTGTAACATTAAATTAGTACATAATCATGCGACAATTGGCCAATCAAATTACAAATTTTTGTACTATTATACTTGATTTATTATAATATACTTTTGATACAAAGATAAAATTCAAATAATTTAACAAGTTAAAGAATAACTATAGTTACTGCCATATGTTTTTGAAATAAGCTACCTCTTTTGGACGATTTTGGACACAAAAAATCCAGAGTAGCTTATTTTCAGATATAATTAATTTTTGGTTAATCGCCAGTAGTTGTTTCATACTAAAGTCTAAATTCTACTATATAAATTGAATTATTAATACTTAAGTAAACTTGTTTGGAAACTACACTATATAAATTCTGAAAGTTTTATCAAAATAGAAGCACTTTTTATTATTTGACTTTTAATTTTTACATTCTACAAATATATTTTGTTAATAAAATTTTAATCTCTTTGTTGAATGTAAAAATTAAAAGTTAATTAATAAAAAGTTCTCCAATTTTGTAATAAATTTCAGGTATATAGTCGCCTCTTTCTAATCTGAACCTCTCTAAACTGAACACTATTAAACTCTCTCTAAACTGAACAAAATCTCCTAGAACATTTGTAATTTATTATAAAGTTCAGATAAGCCATATATAACTTTTTGAAAACTGGACTTTTCCAAATTTTTACATAGTAAAAAAAAGCAGTCCCAGCAGTTCAATTAGAGAGTCGACTGTACATAGTTTAATCTCCTATTTACTTAAGCAGCTTTAATCAATTTGCTTAGTAAAGATTGGACTTTACTATATAGTAACTTTCATCAATTGTGGGGTAACTTATTTTTGAGTTAAAGATGTTTTTGAGTTTTTTGACCAAAAGAAAGGTAGCTTATTTTTGGAGGTGGCTTATTTTGGCAATATAAAGTATAACAAACTACTAATTTCTGTAATTGTAATAGAATCAGCTTAATTAATAATAATAATAGTAGAACACAATCTAAGTTTGACAATTTGGATTAATCATAAATTTAGATATTCTGATTAGAGATTTTTAATCAGATTGGTTAAAGAACTTGAATAACAAATCTAAGGATATGCTTAAATACTAACTTTAAATATGTATAATCTAATGCAATTCAATCTGGCTTTGATAGAATCCAGATGATCTATCAAAAATAGAATTGAAGCATTATATTATAACTTTGGTATAACTTATTGTTAATTGTTAATTCTAAAGTTATATATTAAATAGAATTCTTTTATTGTTCAGGTTTATATAGAATTCTATTGCAACTTATACTAATTTAGAATTAATTTAAATTCTTTTATTATATAGATTTAAATAAAATTTTGTTGTAGCTTATAATAAATAATTTTAAAAATTTTAGTAAATAGTTGGACATATTGGACCTGGACTATGTCGAAGCATATGTCCAATGTCCAGTCCAGTCCAATCATGTTAAAATTAGATGGACATATGTCCAATGCCAACACTGCTCTTATTGGCATACCGTATATATAGCTTTTGCTTGTCAAAATGAATACGAGCATTGGTCCTTTGGAACCAATCAGTTCCTAACAATAATGTCTCTTTCGAGGACTCGATTATATAAAGAGTGGTGGGGATTACAATACTCTTTAATTTTATTTTCACGTTTCTTACCTTTCCTAATGTTCTTGTCTTAGATCCGGTAGCCATTATTACCGTGATCGTAGATTCCTCATACAAGGTCAATTTTAATTTATTAAATAGTTGTCGCGAAATAATACTTACCACGGCACCCGAGTCCAACACCGCCAAAATAGAATTTCTTTGAATTTTTATGAAACATCTTGACGCCGTGGTACGATGTTTTTCTTCAAGATTAAACAAATTGGCTTCTCGAGTCGGTAACGGTCGGTTTAATACCCGAGCTAAATTTCTTCTTTGATTCGGATATTGTAACCATTGACCTACTGTGGCAGTAGTAGGTAACGCTAAAATATCCTCAGCAACGTTATAGGGTGGTAAAGAGTCGACTACTGATGGGTCACGTTTTCTTTTTATTCTTCCCGCTACATTAGGTCCTTCAGCTTCAGCATTTTGATTCATATTTTTGTTTTGTCTTTCTTCATTTAGTCCAGGGGGTTGGACTTTAGGTATTTTTCTGTCTCTTAACCTTTCATTCCAGTTGGGGTTATTAGGTCGCTTAGCATTTTTCTGCGAATTAGGTTCATTCCCTACATTATATATTTCTTACCACAGTTATGACATTCGAATTTTCTTCCGTTTCCTAGTAAGAATTTTTTTTGTTATAGTCCTTATTAATGCCTTTAAATTTATCTGTTAAAGCCGTGTAGTTTATAGCCATATTATTTATCTTTTTCTTAAGTTCGTTTAATTCAATACCCATTTTTCTTTAGTTTTATCCGCCTCGGAAGTATATTGACCATAATAATTACCCGCTTCCACCCTTCTGGCCGCTGCAATTGCTTCACTTAGACTTTTTGGTGCGGTTACAGCCACAAAGGTAGCGTTATTTTTCTTTAATCCACTCAAAAACATCCCTACGATAAATCCTTCTGCCAAACCCTTATCCAAATTCACTCGGCTTAATAATTTCTTAAATTTCGAGGCATATACATCTACTTTTTCAAATTCTTGCTGCTTCAACGAGTTAAGCTCTATTTGCCAATGATGTTGACGTTCGGGTGGTGCAAATTGTTTTGCCAACAAGTGATAGAAGCTCTTCTTTTTTTCATCTTCGTTTTCACTCTCAGTTTTCCAATTTTTTATTTCATTCTTATTTTCCTTATACCACTCGGCAGCCGCCCCTTTTAAATAACCCGAAGCGATTTTTAAACAACGATTTTCAGCCCAATTATTGGCTTCAGCGGCATGTTTGAATTCGTCGAACCACTCAAAGGGGTCTTCTTCATCCGTACCGAGAAACCTTTTACTTTAATGTGGTTGTTTTCTTTTGGAGTAGCCATGCTCCCGTTCTGACTTTCGAGGGATCTCGTCATCATTTCCATGAATTGTTGGAATTGTTCGGTATTCATTTTTAGGCGATTATTTTTATTTGTAGTTCTTTGTTATGAAGTTTGTATCTCACAGTCACCACCAATTGTTATGGAGAAAAAGGGACCTACAATATGAGTTTAGTGCAAAAGATGATAAAAGGCAACTCGCCAGAGGTGTGACTTGGTGATTTAACTTGATTTATAATGAAAAGGGGAATTTTAGATGATTTAGATAATTCAACTTTATAGTTATATTTTATTAGATTGGTATCATTAATAATCCGAAGATTACTCTCGAAAGAGAGTTAAAATCTCTCTCTTTTATACTTTACAAAATTTATGGGAATCTAAAAATCTAACACTATAGAACATTATGGAAACTACAAGATAAAATCGTACGATAACCTATCTACGATGTTATCATAATTGTATATTATACTCGAGAGTAAAAGGTTTCTTACTCATTACGCCGTACGCCGAGCCCCGAGCACGCCTGATCGATTATGCACGATTCATTATATGCATGATCGGTTGAATTTGCCGATATGCACTGTCGATCATCATTGTCTATTTATGCATTGTCACATTAATGCATGATTAATTATTATCTGAAATTCGGCGCAGTATACGGATTAAAGATCATCCGTTATTTAAGATGTCACATTTTACCCCGTGACAATGGATCCGGATCAGAATAAACGGCCCACGGCAACTGATATTGCACACATAATTGGTGGTTGGCTTTACGATATGAAGCAGGATGATTATAATGAAATCAAGAACCAATTTTTAGAAGCCGATAAAATTAAACCTAACATTGAATCACCAAAACATCCGGATCATATGTATACCAGCAAACGCATCAAAACAGGAGAGATAAGCAGATTATCAGAAAATCCTGACGACCAATAATTCAAGGTTTAATTAATTCACATTTCTTACTAAAAAAAAATTATAAAGAACAATAGAATATAATTTATTTAAAGAAAAATTTTATTTGTGCTAGCATATATCGATACATAAATTTTGCGTGTTTGTGGCGCAGATAACAGATATGATATGTTAAATCGACGTGTTTATTAGGTATTTAATAAAAATATATAATGTCACGGGCTAAAAGGTAGATCGACGAAATTAGGCGCAGCAAACCCGTGATCGAGAGTCGAAATCGAAGAAATCTAAATTAAGAATTAGTTAAAGATAATTAACGATATAATAATATTATTATATATAGCCATCGTCACAATAATCGTGTAAAACTTATCTTTGTAACCCCTTTAGTTTTAGTGATCTTTCCCGTGATGAGAGATCAGTGATTCTACCGTGATTCCTTTTTGATGAAAGATCGATCTATCTCTCGACCCCTTTAGTTCAATAGTTTAGTTTTAATTATAAAAGCTCTACAATTCCCCTCTTGTAAAGGACATCTCATCCTACGAGATTCCAATATTTCATATATAAATCGTCCTAATAAATCCCTAACAAATCTATTTGATAAAATACTTACCAAATCACCAACGTCACGCCTCTGGCGAGTTGCTTATCACCTTAAATCCGTATAATTTCATATTTAAATTAACAAACCTACAATTCCGCCCGTAACAATAATTATTACGTAACTGCTAAGGTATATGTGTGTTGTCAAAGGAATCATCTCACCAGACTTAGCAATATATCATAATTTATTGGCATGAAAAAATTTCGACATTAAGAAACTTAATACTTGTAAGAGCTGGCACGTATAGTACAGTAATGTTAGGGTGTGTAACGGCCTATTAAAATCAAACATAGGCAGGTTACGGATTTTCTATCTGCTATGGGTATCAATGCAAGACAAAAAGTTACATTTATTAAATAGAATGCTATTTTTTTTTTTAAATTGAACCTCAAGACTAGCTCTACATAGAAATAGTTCTATTTTTTTATAAAAAATATTTAGAACATTGATGATTAGTGTTTCAGTTTCAATTATTACCATTTTTTACTTTTTTTTAATAAAAAAAAGAAGATAAAAAAAAAAGCTCTATTTCAGTATAAAAAAAAAAAAAAATAGTATATTGCTGTATTTGATTAATATTAATATGGGTTCGGTTTACAATATTAGACCATACAAACTTAATAAATTGGTTCCTATTACCCGGCCGGGTCAATTTCTGCCAAGCTTTTAAAAAAAAATTTATTTACTATCGGGTTGCTTCTTTTGTTTTTTTTTAACAACGGTATTAACAGTAGATTCAGTTTGCGTAGTAATTGTATTGACAATATTTTCAGTTTAAGTAGCAATTGATGTAAATAATATATCATTTGTATCATTAAATAGCTGCAGAATCTGTAGCGTTTGTATTAGAGATACGTTAGATTCAATTGAATCTTTATTATTAATTTGTTTAATAACATTACGGACTTTTTTATCGTAAATGATTTCGCTGACTATTGCTTTTGCCATGTTTTAAGAGAATAAGCAAATTGTTTTGATTAATATTGAAAATTTTATTGATTTAAATAATGATTAAAAACACATAATTATTAGATAATAAAATTACCAGTTTACCTCAGAATCCTGACCCAAACCCCCAATTTTTGATACTACAGTATCTGGATTTTGTTTTTGGGATTTTGAGCGTCGGGAAATTCTAAAGTAAAACCAAAATTACATGAGAAAATCCGATGATCATTAGTGGACCCGCCTATGTTTAGGCCATTACATCCTGATCATCTTTTTCAAATATCGTAACATACATTATTACAAATTGTCCAAATGACTTTGAGAAGTTTAAGCCCATATCAATTTTAAATTTTTTTTCAAAACTGTGTGAATATCAAAAAAGGGACCATAAAGATATAATGGAAGGAAGTAAAAATACTAAACAGTTATTAGGCCATATAAAGTTAATTTTTTGGTTCTCATAACCCGGCCGGGTCATATTTTGGAAATTTTCTGAAAAAAATTATTTATATGTTTTAATAGTCGGGTGGGATTTCAAAAAAATTTTTTTAAAAATTTTATAAAATTTTATATATAAAATTTTTAAATAAAAGTTCGGCCGGCTGGGTCATTTTTTTTGTCTCATGAGAACCAAAAAATTAACTTTATATGGCCTTATACTGTAATTACCAAAATCTGTTAATTATTGTCGTGAAATCGGATGATGGTGAAATTTGGGAAAATATAAGCCCTACTAAAACCCACCTATACTTTTTATTAATACGGTAACTCTAATCCTAAATCCTAACTCAATCATAAAAAAAAAAAAATTGACAAAAAAAGGCCCTAAAAATTTTTAATAAAAATTGAAATTCCACCATCATCCGATTTCACGTGACAATTATTATTATAATTGAGCTGGAAATGTTAAATATTTTAATATGAAATTTACAAAAAATTTTGGAATGCATTTTGTACGATTTTTTTTTTATAGTTAGATTAGAATTTAGGGTTAGGGTTTATAATAAAAGAGTATAGTTGGATTTTAGCAGGACTTATAGTTTTAAATCGAGACCTCTAATTTCCAGCCTCAGCCATTTCCAGCTTCAGCCGCGACATGTATTATTAAAAAAGTTTTTTATCATTACAAATTTCTTTTTTCTTTGTTATTACTATAAATACTACTAATGAAATTAAAGCTTTTTTTCATGTCCGATTGCAGATTTACAGTCAGACCTCGCTAAATGCAACCCCTCTAAATGCAACACCTCTCTAGATGCACCCTTAAACTCTGATCCAAATCTATTTCTAACCTCCATAAATGCAATTTTTTATATTGTTTTCTAAGTGCATGTTATCAAAAGTTCAGCCTCATCGAGTTGTATTTAGGAAGGTCTGACTGTATATAATACTATGTATATCATATTAATAGTCCATACGGATCAATAGAAAGCTCTGCTGATGATAATATTGAAAGCTAAAAAAAAATAAAAAATAGCTAAAAATAATGATTCAATTAGAAAGTATAATTTTGGGTATACGTACGTATATATAGTAGTGACATTTTTTAAAGAAATATATCGTATATGCTTTTCGATAAAATCCATGTTTATGCAGATTTTATAACATAAAGCAATTCCGATTACAGTATAAACATTCTTTGTCCGAGGAAAATTAAGTAACGCAAAATCAACCTATAAAAGTTGTACTTCACGGCAATGATGCAAACTCTCTAAAATAAAAGTACTCTTGCATTTAATAATTTAAATAGGCTAATAAGATTTTTAATCTATCTCATTTAAAAAGTACCTATGTATGTACGTACTTTACGTATATCTTTGTTTTAAAATGTCAACCGATAATTTTAATCAATTATATATAGATGATAATATTTTTAGTGAAATTGTTAAAGAATTAGAATCTATATAATAAAGAAAGTTTGAAGGGCAAAAATGTAGAACAAAGATTTAACATATGCGATCAATTTTTAGCAAAGAAGAACCAAACTTCAGATAATGTAATAAAGTGGTGTTTAGAAAATCAATTCAATTCTATGGCTCCAATAATTCTTGCACGTTGTTAAGAGAATGGTAAATGGATAGAAAAGGATGAACATAACATTTACTTATTATCAAAAAGTCTGTTGATACGGAACTTGATGAAGGAATACTTAATGTTGGATATTGCTATGAGAAAGGAATTGGAGTTGAAAAGGATGAACATAAGGCATTCATTTATTATCAAAAAGCTGCAGAGATGGGGCACGCTTTGGAAACATATAATGTTGGATGTTGCAACATAAGGCATTCATTTATTACAAAAAGCTGCAGATATGGTGGAGCAGTAAATGTTGGATATCGCTATTTGAACGGAAGCGGTGTTGAAAAGGATGAAAAAAAGCATTTGAATATTTTAAAAAAGCTGCAGATATTGACGATGTTACGGGGATTTTAGAAGTTGGTAATTGTTATCGAAATGGAATCGGTGTACATAGAGATATACAACGAGCTAATCATTGGTATCGAAAGGAAAGAGATGTAACAAAGGTAAACAAGTTATCATATGAGGATATTGATGATAATTTGAAAAAATATTAGAGGAGGAAAAGTATATTACATATGGGACAAGGTAAAGTAATCACTATATTCGGTTCGAGTAAAGAGAAAAAATATAGCAACTTATGACTGAGCCATGCATATAATCAATTTTATTGGTTATTGTAAAAATTTATAAGGTTAACCATTTTCTATCAATAAACACTGAAATTTATTTATCTTCTTGGAATAGTAATTAATAGTAAGTACCGTACCTCAAGAAGATAAATCCCGTTAAGTTGACACAAGGCTCTTTTCTTTCGATCACGGTTAACAATCTTTATACCAACTAGTGCTGTGAAACCAATGTTGCCCTCCTTGGACCTCCAATGCAATTCGATTATATTAGAAAAAGGCTAATCCTTTCATAAAAGATGGCCGATATTCAATCACAGGTTCCTCATTAATAGTTAAGAAGTATCTGGGCTATTAGAATACATTTTTCCTGAAATTCTTAGGTTCTAATTCTTTTTTAAGTTCATCTATATGCTGTTCTAATTTCACTCCATCTCATCGATCCTGCTCTTGAGTTTAGTGTTCTCTTCCATAGTCTGTCTTCCGTGTTTTTTATGTAAAGCATAGATCTATTTTGATAAGTTAGTGCACATTGATACTATGTAATAAGTATGTATAGATATCGGCATATAATTTTTTTATTATTCCATTGTACATTACATTATACACCCACATTCATGCATACACTAGTTAAAAAACGAGCCTTAAACGCGGACAAATTTATTC
Source organism: Gigaspora rosea (assembly GCA_003550325.1). NCBI lineage: Eukaryota > Fungi > Glomeromycota > Glomeromycetes > Diversisporales > Gigasporaceae > Gigaspora > Gigaspora rosea. The sequence continues at coordinate 50,634 of QKWP01001647.1, forward strand.
GAAAACTTTAAAAAAAAACTACGACTATATCATAAGTATATCATCTTCGATGAGAAACTTTCTGTACCCGATAGAATACATATAATCAACCGTGATGTATGGCATTTATTTTTGCATGCTCATTATGATGGCAAGCAACCATTGGGAATCGCAATGACGAGCAATACGCAAAGCACTCTAGATATCGGGTTTGAACCCAAATAAGCGCATTTACACGAAAATGCTAACAGCACAATTTATTTTTTCATATATATTCGGATCACACAGCATGTACCAAAATGCGCGCTATTTTATTATATTTGACACAAAGTGTTCACAAAGCGTAAAACCTAGGGATTGATTGCAAAAATTATCAATAAAATTGGCACAACTCAATGAAGGAGACCGATAGTCCTTCGATCAATTTGAAGGTAATTCTTTCGAAAGGGTAAAATAACCATAATGATTTAGAAAAAACCTTCTTTCTTTAATTCAAGCTAGTCAAAAACAACTAAAAAATCCTCGACATCTATATTGGCTGTGTGGACCATAATCCTATTAAGTCTTAAGAGGTTGTTACAGACATCTGGAATGCCAGCTTGATGCTTTGCCCTTTAAGAAAGGATAATGGATTAAGCTGATGTCAAAGAATATAAAAATATAGAATTATCTTATACCAAGGCAAATTCACAGCAACGTTCCTGCCCCAAGTCCCAATTGCATGGCCATCTTGAAAAATGAATAGTATGTTCAGATTCATAAAATCGATTGCTCCATTTGCAATGAGGTTTGCGATTATAGCTCCTTGGGTCTGTCCTGCAACACCATTACGGCAATTTGGAACGTTGGGGTTGTCATTGAAGCCGGCCTGATTCCAATCGAACAAAAGTGCAGGCATTTCGTCATCGGTATTTTTGCCTTTTAAATATTTGGCTTTTAAATATTTGAAAATAAGATCGACAATATCTGGATTTTGAAGAATTGTAGGGAGACACCCAGGAACTAACACACAATACCAATTAATGATTTATAACATCAACACGCAGAAAAATAATTTAACTGCTACCCACCCGTTCCACACTTTTTTGCAAGTTTGTGAAGTTTCTTTTCTTGCACTGTATATTATCAATATATAACTTAGATATGTAGATTTTTTTTTTTTTTTTTTTTTTTGAAAGAGAGGTCTATCCTCTAATACTTTATTAGATTTCGCAGATTATACATATACAGTTACATGTAAGAATTACTAATCTATGATGAATAGAGGTAAGAGCTAGTTTACTCTCGACCTAATTCTTTACTAGAATGGTCGTAGACCTCTAGATTATGGGTATATTGTTAGGGGAGAAGTTATTGGTATTAATGTATCTATTTAGCGAAGTTTCTATTTGTAAAGGGAATGGGGGAAATGTTTTCTTGAGTTTTGGAGCTGGAATAGCTGTTGGTGTTGGCATTACTTCAGAGTGGCGTGCAGCCCGAGATAGAAGCCAAATTTCTTTGTATATAAGTTCTGTGATTTTGTGGTGTAGTAGCGGCGTTAGTTTTCTTCTGAGGTGTTCGGTAGCGTAGGGGGCTTGTGTTCGTCTTGTTATCAGTCCAATTGGAGTTTGTTGTGTTATGTGCAGGTCGAGGTAGGCCTGTACAAAGGCAGCCGGGTTTGTGAGAGGTTTTTTTTCTTGGCCGGCAATTCTATTTAGGATTTTGTTTATTTCTGTTTTGAGATTGACATGGTTATAAAGACAGATTAGTAAGTGAGCGTAGTCCTCCAGTGCGGAATAGCATCTGGGGCAGAGGTAGTTTGGGTAAGTTGTAGGGTTACGGAAGTGGAGGGGTAGGAAGGTTGGTAGTTCTTCGGCAAGCAGTTTGACTTTAAAGTTTTTTAGGTTCGATAATGTGGGCAGGTATAGAGTGCCTTGGGTTTGTTTTTGAAGGATATGGTGGCGAGGGTGGCGTCCCAGTCGATATCGGTTATTTTATGTTGCTAAAGTTTAATTCTGTCTTGGTTGTACCATTTAAGTAGGTTTGTAATTTGGAGGATGTGTTTTATTACTAATTTGAGCAATGGTACTATAGGGATTGAGTTTATTAGCGGTGTATATCTGTTGTATAAGAAGTTGTGTGGTGCAAGGTTCAATGAAAAAGGGGGTTTTGAGTCAACGGTTTTCTTTTCTTTATCAAAAGAAATATCTAGCTTCCGATCTCCAATTATTGCATTCGTTATTCGTTGTAACAGGGGCCATTCCATTTGGTCTAGTTTCTGATTGAGTAAGAAATGTGTATCAGTAGTTTGAAAGATGAGGGTTAGAAGATGGGGTTATTAGTAGTTATCTTAATTTTGGCTCGGTTGTCTGTAGTGGAAAGGACAAAGCTTAGTAAGGTAGTGAGTGTGGTAATTTTTGTAGGCCAATGCTCGCTATAGCTGCTTATAGTGTTCCCATCCGGTAGGAATGAGCAGGTTGCCACTGTGGTGGTACAGTTTGATATTTTTTGGTGACTAGTAGTTAAAGTGATGTTTAGTTCCTTCTTTTTGAAATTCGCAGAGACAAGAGATTCCCAAATACTAATGGGTGGTTCGTTGAAAGCTGAGAGTGGACATGGTAGGGGTGAAGTTTGTTTGTTAGTTGTCCTTGTGCTTTTAAGTTGTTGGAGGGAGTGTTTTATGTCTTTGATGTTCGCGTGTATGTGTTTGTGGCAGTCGACTTGTATGTTGTAGATGTATTCTTGTTCCAGTCGTATGAAGCAGGTGCTATGTATGGTGTCTCTATTTGATAGTTCGCAGACTGTACAGGCCTTTACCATATTGTCTAGTTGTCTTCGGTAGTGTTTGCCCAGAAGGGGTATACTGGTTGTATTATATATTTTTGCTATTTCCATTTGGGAAGTTATTATCCATCCTTTTTTCTGCAGAATCCATATCGGGGTAATGAATGGGTTGGGGTCGATAAGTTCCAATGATGGCGATGTAGTGTCTCTGATTAAATCTTGCATTATAGTGAACCATTTGGGTGTTCGTCCCCGTAGGATTTTTCTGATGTTGTGGTGGAATTCTTTCCAGCTAAGTAATTTTGTGTTAGTTAGGTCTAGAAATTGTTCGATACAACTTATATGGTGCTGATTTAGTTTGTTTTTAAGATATGAGCTACGAGGGTTTTTGTGAAGAAGATAGTTAATGGAGGAGCCGAGGGTTTTTGTGGGAATGAGCCAGGTATTTAGAGGTCTGGTAAGGTTGATATTCAATTCATGAATTGCTAACACAGCCTGACTCGTATGGGTGAGGCTTTCTGGTGATGAGATAATCGGACGTTCCTCGAGAATAGATGATTTTGTATAGGCAGCCTCCTGTATTTTCTGTAAACGGATTTTTAGGTAGGATGAATCAAATGAAATGTGGTTCAAGCCACGAAGGAGGTTGGTTGTAAAGGTTGTTAGTTGTGCTTGGCTTATGTCAGTTATTGCATATATGGACGCACAGGTCATAAAGGAGTTGGGAACTCCTTTGGCTAATTTTGCTTTTTGTTTAATGATGTTCATTATTGTTCTATTTATTATTTTTAATTGACCGGTTTTCAGGTATGAAGATAGGATACGGTATTGGAAACGAGGTATGATGACGTGGTTGTAGATGTATGCCGCTTGCTTTTCAGTGATTTTTGCCCAGTGTAACTTTTTGAGGTTCGTTTGGATTTCTGCTATTATGTTTTTTTGAACCTGGTTATGCGTTTTGTTTAGAGTGAACCAGGTGCCAAGATATTTTAATGGAGAGTTGCTTGGCAGTGCGGTGATTTTGGTGTCGTCAAATACAACTGAATGTGGGATCGTGCGAGAATTGGTGAGTAAAAAGGATTTAGTTGGGTTGACTTTTATGTTATTCAGCTTGTAGAAGCTAGTGGCAGTGTCCAGTATTTCGGTTAGGGTTTGTTTGTCCGGGGCGATCCATAGAGCATCATCCATGTATGCCATAACAGACGTATTGATAGTTTTAGGTGGGGTAGTAGGAATGGTACTTGAGTATCCTGTAAACTTTTTTTGTATGGTAGAAATGAGGGGGTTATAATAAATCTTCCATAATAGGGGCGAGAACGTCTTCCCTTGGTCTATCCTGTCCATTACCGGGTAAGAATCGGTGAAGCCGTAGTCAGTTATGACCTGATTAGTTCGGTTCGCTAATAGGTAAGTAAGGAGGTTGATGATGGTGGTTGGAACTTTTATTCGACGGAGTGCTTTTGCTAAAGTATCGATGTGGACCGAGTCGAAGGCCTTCGACATGTCCTGAGAGAGCGCACATATTTCTTTGTTATTTGTCAAGGCATCTTCGATGATGTGGGTAAATTTTGAAACCGGTTGGAATGTGGATTGATGTGGGAATGCAGCGTGATTCATGGGTGAAAGTATCTCGTTTCTCATTATAATGGCGGTCATTCTTGAAGTTAGGATTTTAGTAAAGCATTTGCGAGTGTGGTCGATCAGTGTGATTGGTCGTGTCATACTGAGATCGTATTTGTATTCTTGTCTTTTGGGGATAGGCCAGATGTTTGCCCTCAACCATTGTTTTGGTGTTTCATTCAGGTGCATACAGTTATTAAATATTTCAAGTAGTGCGTTTAACGCTGAGTTAGGGAGGTGTTGAAGTATTTCATTCGAAATGGCCAGTGGTCCTGTGGCCTTGTTTTTTGGTGCATTTTCTATAGTTTTTTGTAGTTCTGAAAAAGAAATTGATTGTGTAAGTGGTTCGTAGATTGTGGGGTCAATATTCTTTAACGGGAGATATACGTCATCCCACCCGTGCCCGTAGGCTGGGTCAGGCGGGTTTTTTCTGGTCCAAGACATGAAGTGTGAGCGGATGTGTGCTTGAACTTCTGGTTTGTTGGTAATAATTTGGTCAGGGAGTATTATCTTGTTGGTTCGCACTGGTTCAGGTCTTCTCTTAAGAATGCTGTCTATCATCCTACTAGTGTTTTCTATGAAGTCATTATATCTTATGTTGACAAAATGGTCAATTTTTTTGGATTGCTCTTGGAGTTTTTCTAGATTTCGTGCAGTCCATATAGTATGTTTGATCTGTTTTAGCTGTGAGATAGTAGTGGGAGTGGATAGAATATCCGCTAGTGAGAGAGGTTGGATTGTTAAGTTAGCTAAAGCTGAGGCTGTGTACAAAAGTTTGTTACATTTTTCAAGCGAAGAGTTAGTGGTTTGTGTGCTTAGTAACAGGAAGCATTTATTTAGGGCTTTTAGAGCTAAGTGTAGGTTAGTAGCTTTTAAGGAGAGCCCGTTGAACTTTTTTTGACTAGAGAGGATGTAGGGAATGTGCTTGTTTATTGTTCTTTTAATCGTTGCAGACCAGATGTGCCAAGCTTTGTTTAGGTCACATGAGTCCCAAAGAGTGCTTTTATTGAATATATGNGGTTTTTTCTGGTCCAAGACATGAAGTGTGAGCGGATGTGTGCTTGAACTTCTGGTTTGTTGGTAATAATTTGGTCAGGGAGTATTATCTTGTTGGTTCGCACTGGTTCAGGTCTTCTCTTAAGAATGCTGTCTATCATCCTACTAGTGTTTTCTTTGAAGTCATTATATCTTCTGTTGACAAAATGGTCAATTTTTTTGGATTGCTCTTGGAGTTTTTCTAGATTTCGTGCAGTCCATATAGTATGTTTGATCTGTTTTAGCTGTGAGATAGTAGTGGGAGTGGATTGAATATCCGCTAGTGAGAGAGGTTGGATTGTTAAGTTAGCTAAAGCTGAGGCTGTGTACAAAAGTTTGTTACATTTTTCAAGCGAAGAGTTAGTGGTTTGTGTGCTTAGTAACCGGAAGCATTTATTTAGGGCTTTTAGAGCTAAGTGTAGGTTAGTAGCTTTTAAGGAGAGCCCGTTGAACTTTTTTTGACTAGAGAGGATGTAGGGAATGTGCTTGTTTATTGTTCTTTTAATCGTTGCAGACCAGATGTGCCAAGCTTTGTTTAGGTCACATGAGTCCCAAAGAGTGCTTTTATTGAATATATAGTTGTGATCAGACAGGGCGGTGTCAACTTCAGTCGCGAAGTTTTCACAATTCTCTTTTGTCATCTTCGCATATTGATAGATCTTTCGCTTCTTTTTTTTATTCTGTGAAGTTTTCTGTTTAAAGATTTCGATGTGCCAGGTAGATTGAATGATTTTATGGTCGCTGTAAGTTATATAGTCTGCATCGGTAATTATGGGTTGGTCAATGTCTTGGATCATATCCGGGGTTACCCAGATATCATCGATCTGGCTGCTTGTATTGGAGTTAGCCCAAGTAGGTGTGGTAATGTGGTAAAATGATAGGAGGCTCGTGGCATTTAGGGTTTGTAGGTTTTTGAAAAGGAGAAGTTTTTTGTCTCTAAGCATGTTTGCATTTAGGTCCCCGAGGAGGATAACATGCCAGTTTTTGTTCTTTGCTTCCCGGAACCATCTAGTTGCTCTTTCTTGTGTTTGCTTATTTAGTTGAGGATGGCTTGTGGCAGAAGGTAAATAAGTAGAAATTATCCGCGTTTTATTGCCGGGAAAATAGAAGTCTATATATATCAGTGTGCCAGGTAGGGTCTGTATAGTGTGAACATATGGCTGGAGTTGGTTGCACACCATCAGCGCGGTGCCTAAGCTGGGTCCAGTATTGGTTTGGTTTGGTGGTTCGAAGTTGGAGGTGAAGAAAGAGTAGAGAGGATTAGTGAGGTTGGCCGCTCTAATGGTGGTCAGCTTTGTTTCAGTTAACGCGATTATGTGGAAATTGGACTCTACACAGTAGTCGATCCAATCGTGTATCTTTCCGAGCTTGGACATGCCTCGGATGTTATGTGTGACAATATTAAGTTCGTTGTTATTGAGAGATATTTTTTGAAGTTCGGTTTCAAGAGGAAATATAGGGGTGTTTTCTCTATTGATATTTTCGTGATTATCTGTTTGGTCTTGAGAAAGTGTATCTCCAGGTTCTATTAGTTGTTCACTCATGATCCATGTGGTGGTCCGTATGTGTAGCTGTAACAGAGGTATGTGGTGCGTAATTGTCTAAGATGTCCCATTCTGGTGTGGGTAAGTCCGGAACAGAGATGAAGTGGAGCGGCAGTGTGTTGAAGGAAAAGTAGTTGTATAATAGGGATTCCGTTGGTTGTATTTGTTCGTAAGTTAGGACCGGTAATTGTAGTTCGTTTAGTTGGGGGAATTTGTTTGAAAGCGTTAATGGCACCGGTTAGGTCCATAGGTAAGGCGGGTTTGTCACCTTGTTGTAGTACTTTCTCTGGTATTTCAATCCATGCGGGTGGTATTTTATGAAAGAAGTAGTGTGCCCTGAGCGCTCGGGCTGTTTCTACCAGAATCTTTAGTGAACGAATAGGTGTAGTGATATGAACAGCAGTTACAAGGGTTGGGTCTGCCGGGAGATTTGGTTTATCCGTAGGGTTCACTGTCATGTATTTAAGCGAAAGGGGGATTCCGAATTTGTATTCTGATTCAATTTCTGCCAAGAATACTTTGGCAATGGTGACGTCATTAATTGGGAAATTATATGATCCTTTGGTACGTATATCTCTCAAATCAGTGGGTAGTATTGACTTTTGTATGAAAAAGTCCTTAGGGATTCGTTTAAATGAGTAGTGTTCACGTAAGGTCGTAACTAGGTTTTTGAATTCCTCTTCAGTTTTGGGTGCGCATGGGAAAAGGTGTCTAGTTGCCGAGTTAAGGTCCTGTAGAGTAGAGGAGAGGCGTTCTTTTTCTTTTGGTAAGTCAAAGTATGAGTCAGGGATTCTATCGAAGATGTAATGCTGTTTTAGTTGTCTTCGGATAGTCGAGAGGCGTGCTAGTTCTTTGTGCTCGGTAATGGGAAAGATCCCCTTGAAGGAGTAGTGTAGGTCTTGATAGTTTTCCGGGATGTCCTTTAGTGCGTGGGCGAAGTAGTTGTCTGGCAGGCGTTCGAAGGAAAAGATCTTTCGAAGGGCGGTTATGACCGATCCGGTATTTATTCTGTTCTGTATGGGGATTGCATATGGAAGTGCTTCGTGTATTGCATGGTCAATTAATTGTGGAGAGGTTGGTAGAGGCTCTAGTAACTCCACATGTATGCTCGATAGGTGAAAACAGGTCGTTTCAAATGATATAACTGGTTTGATTTGGGCGAAGTTAAGGCAGTAATAGATCAGTCTGGCACAGTCATGCGGTCTCATCAGAAGGAAGTTTGCATTAGTCATGAAGTCTATGGCAAGTTTTGTTCTTAATTTACTGTAGATCTGGTCACGATTATTTTTGTTTATAAAGTTCTTTCCGTGTTGTCTCTTGTATTTTTCGAGTGCCATTTGGTATAAGGCGTTGAATTCAATTTGGTGTGCGAGTCGGGTGACTTTCGTCCTAGAGAAGGAGCGGAAGAAGGCTGTATCGAAATATTTTAATTTTGAATTTATGGCTGCAGGTATGTTCAGGACAGTAGGGTGAGTTGTAAATTTGTGTTTCAGAAATTTTTTTAGTTCTTCCGTGAAGTCAAAAGCTGCTATAATTCGTTAGTAGGGCCATTCCGTTGGGTCAAAATGACGTAAGCGTTGGCGTGCTTTTACTTTCAAAGTGCCTGTACACCACTCCGGATGTGTTTCCGTTTTTCGAAATGTATGTGCTTTGCTGTATAGTTTGCGTGGTTCGGCCAGTTTCCCAGCAGTGGGCAGTGGTTCGTGTAGAAGTTTCGGGGAGGGGGGTGTCGATTCAATGGTCTTGTTGGATTCTGTTTCCATCCTATCTTCTGCATTTGTCTGGGTGGTGATTTGTGTTAACTGTTGGTCGCTGCCGGTCGGAGGTGCCCATGGGTTGGGGCCGGAGGTCCAGGTGGGTCGTTTAGGGACAGCTGGAGGGTCGGTAGAGATCTGCATTGATGTGGAGTCAGTTCCCGCATTGTTGTCTAAAATTGGAGATCCGGATTCCTGGATGATCTGGGTTTTTCCCACGCTTGTTGTGATATCGTGTTCGGGTGATTCTATAACTGGGTGTGATGGGGCCAAATGGCTCTCCTCATCCAAATTTGTCGATTCAGTTAGTTCGGGTGCTAGTGCCAGTATTTTTTCTCCCACGGTTGTTTTGACAGAATCGTCGGGTGACGCCATTGACGGATTTGACGGGGGTAAGCCCATATTGCCACTTTTTGGTGAAAATTCTGTAGTGATTTTAGTAGAGAGGACAAGTGGGGTGGTTTTTGTAGAAGTGACGGTTGTTTTGACACGTTTGAGAGGAGGTGTGGACGATGGTGCATCATATTCTACGTCTGTTTGTATAGCTTCTATGGATGAGGGAAGGACGTCCTGCATCATGTCGTTTGCACTATTAGGTGTGTGTGACATTGTAGAAAGGAAATTGAGGAAAATTTCCGGTGTGGAAAGAGTGACAGGTCTCTTTCTTTTAGTTATTCTGGCTATCGTTCGTACTGAAGCAGTATGGTATCTTCTATTTAGCCCAAAGGGCCCAGCTTATTAGTGTTTAGTACTAAAAACTCTTATCATGTAATGTTGTTTTTCTTAATTTTTTGTTTTGAAGATCAGTACCGGAAAAAGATTTACTTAGATATATAGATGTGAAATCGGTTATAAAAAATTATTAAGAAAAAAAAAACAAATACACTTGTTGTGAACGAACTCGAAGGGATTTAACGGCATGTTTATAGAGATGGTAAAAAATAATAACGATATTTTTTTTATTAGACGATAACAAATCCGATCAGTTAAGGGTAGAGGAGTGGTAAAGGGTATGTAGATCATTTCTATTAATAAACGAGTGACAAAAATATTTTTACTGCGAATTTAAAAGTTGCTACATATAAAAGTTAATTTTTTACTATATAAATTGTATTTATGTACTAAGTAAAAATTGTTCGTAATAAAAAATTACACATATCATAAAAAGTTTATTAATTTTGAATAAAATTTGATAAAGTTTTTATAGTATCAACTTTTGCGGGGGCGGGGTCTATTCTGCGGGGGTGATCACAAATTGGCCAATCAAATCACGTGTAAACAATAAGTAAAATAGGGTCGCGAAGATAAACCAACTATTTCTTAGGTTCTACTGGGCCAATTTTAATGATTCAACCACCGTTAGAATTAGAAAAACCTCCTCTACAATTTTATTTAAAAATTTAATATGGTTACTTAATAAAAATTTTCTTTATTATTAAATATAAAATTTTTAGTAACTAGTTTATTAATAGAAATGATCTACATACCCTCTACCAGGACCCCGAACAATACACTCCCCTGACATTGATCACCAGATTTTTTAAAATTATAGATGATCGATGATTATGACTCACGTTGCACAATAATTTTTTGTGAAATGTATCTCTTAATAATTAATAAATAATTTTTTTTTACAGTTACACTAGATATCATTCTGTTAGACTGTATTTTTTTTTTTTTTTAAATTTTTTTTTTTTTTATCATGAAAAAAAGGAAGCAACTAACCGAGGAAAAACATGCTCAAATTGTTGGCGCTTGGAGAAACGGTGTGAGGCAGGCAAAAATTGCACAAACCTTAAATTTACCGAGGAGCACCATCCATAACGTAGTTAACTATTACAAAAAAAATGGGGAGATAAAACCTTTTCCTCGCCCTGGAGCGGCACCTAAAATAACTGAACGTGGTACCCGCCACCTTATACGCCTTTTGAAAAGTGATAAAAAGGCTGGTTTGAACGTTTTGACAAATAAATTTGTGGAATCAACCTCTGTTGAAGTGTCTACATGTACCGTACAATGTCACCTTTATGAAGAAGGGTTTTTTGGCCGGGTCAGAAAGAGAAAACCGTTTATAAGTGAAGACAATCGCAAGCTTCGTTTGAAGTGGACTGAAGACCGAGAACACTAGAATAGAAGGTGAAAAATATTGTTTAGAGTGATGAATCATGGTTTGAAGTGTTTGGAGGGGATGGTCGTACGTATGTTTGGAGGAAACCAAAAGAAAAATACGATATAGATTGTTTGGTTCCTACGTTTAGGTCAGGAAGAAGGGGTGTAATGGTTTGGGATTGCTTTAATTACTATGGTCCTGGACCTTTGGTTCGGGTTTTTGGTAATATGAATTCGGAGGACTATACCGAGGTTCTTCGTAATTGTTTGTTACCTTTTTTGGATGGTCTAGATAGTATTGTTAGAGAAAAAAACTATCTATTCCAAAGCGACAATGCAAGTATCCACAATTCAAATTTCACCATGGATTGGCTTGAAGAAAATGACATTGACGAACTTCCTTGGCCTGCAGTGAGCCCCAATCTTAATCCTATCGAACATCTTTGGGATGAATTGGAGTCCAAGTTCGTAAGCATATTCCTCTGCCAGGCAGTGAGTCAGAACTATTCAGTATCCTGCAGGAGGAATGGTTTAAGATTGATGGTTCGATTTTCAGAAATCTTGTTGAAAGCATGCCTCGTCGTGTTCATGCTGTAATTATTGCCAAAGGATACCCGACGCGGTATTAATAATTGTAAATAAAAATTTATTTTTATAACTATTAAATAAAAAAAATTCAACTCAAATTATTAAGTGGGTTGTTGATAAATTGCCGTTGTAAAAACCTGTAAAAAAAATGATCGTCATTTTGTAACTATAAAAATCCGGTGATCAATGTCAGGGGAGTGTACATATAAAGGTTATATTAGCTTTAATATAAACTTTTTAAAATTTTTATCCACTTTTTATCAGAGCTAATTAACCATATTTTACATATAAGCTTTAATATTTAATAAATTTTAACCAATTATCAAATATAACAACACTTTTTTTAAAAAATTTTTCTCAAAAAAACTTTTTCTCAAAAAAATCAAAAAAAAATTTTCTTAAAAAAAATTTTTTCTCAAAAAAAAATTTTTCTCAAAAAAAAAATAAAGATTTTTTTAAAAAATTTTTTTTTTAGAGAAGTGCAGTAAATCACGTAATTTTCTGGGAGTCCCCCATCTATCACATCCTATATATATATATAGTCTAAATAGCCAATAATATTGAAGTAAATATTTTTTAAAAAATTTTAATTTTTCTATCGAACTCACAAATCAAAAGTCAATTAATAAAAAGTTCTCTAATACTTATGAAAATTTTGTAGTAAGTGTATTTTGACCTGCTGAATAAGGTTGCTTAAGCGATTTTAATCGATTTGCTTAGTTAAATTTAGACTTTACTATGTAGCAACTTTTGTCAATTGTGGAGTGAATATATTTTTTTAAAAAATTTTAATTTTTCCATCGAACGTAAAAATCAAAATCAAAAGTCAATTAGTAAAAAATTCTCCAATACTTATGAAAATTTTATAGTAAGTATATTTTGATTTGCTGAATAAGGTTACTTAAATGATTTTAATCGATTTGCTTAGAAAATTTAGACTTTACTATGTAGCAACGTTTGTCAATTGTGGGGCGAATATATTTTTTTAAAAAATTTTAATTTTTCTATCAAACGTAAAAATCAAAAGTCAATTAATAAAAAATTCTTCAATATTTATGAAAATTTTATGATAAGTGTATTTTGATCTGCTGAATAAGGTTATTTATACAATTTTAATAGATTTACTTAGTAAAATTTAGACTTTACTATGTAGCAACTTTTGTTAATTGTAAGGCGAATATATTTTTTTAAAAAATTTTAATTTTTCTGCTGAACATAAAAAATAAAAAATTCTCCAATGCTTATGAAAATTTTATAGTAAGTGTATTTTGACCTGCTGAATAAGGTTACTTATGCAATTTTAATCGATTTGCTTAGTAAAATTTAGACTTTCTATGTAGCGACCTTTGTCAATTGTGGAGTAGCTTATTTTTAGGTCAAAGATGTTTTTGAGTTTTTTTTAAATATTATAAAATTTGATTGGTCAATAGTCCTAACACTAAAGGGGCCAGGACCTATATAAACCCTAATCATGTAATTTACTGCACTTTCTTTATCCAAATTTTAAATATAGCCTATTTAAAACTTATTAATTTTATCCACTTTTAATAATATAACATTAAAAGCTTTTATCCACTTTTAAATATAACCTTTTGACCAATATCCACTTTTCAAATATAACATTTTTGTAAAAAAGTAACCTTTTTAGCCAAAATTTCAATATAACCTCTATATATATTGTTCGGGGTCCTCCTCTACCCTTAAAATCCGATCAGTTAAAATCCCGTCAGTTAAGGACTAGCCAAAATAGTAAAATTGCTCTTTCACTTAAACAGACTCTATGTCAGGTGTATTAGTAATTTTATATGATGATTTTATCAGTGAAATTAAAATAAAATATCATTTTACTAGGTATTTCACAGATATATGTTATGTACGTACGTACGTATATCTTGGTTTTAAAATGTAAATTTAGATGATAATATTTCTAGTGAAATTGTTGAAGAATTATATAATCTATTTAATAAAGAAAGATCGAAGGGCAAAAATGTAGAACAAATATTTAACATATGCGGATCAATTTTTAACAAAGAAGAACCAAAATTCAAATAATGTAGTAAAGTGGTGCTTAGAAAATCAATTCCTACCTGCTGAGCCAAACACAGCTGACAAAAAACTCAATTCTATGGTTCAAATAATTCTTGCACGTTGTTATCAGTATGGTAAATGGATAGAAAAGGATGAACATAAGGCATTTACTTATTATCAAAAGTCTGCGATATGAATTTTTGTTGGAGGAATATTTAATGTTGGATATTGCTATCAAAATGGAATTGGAGTTGAAAAGGATGAACAAAAGGCATTTATTTATTATCAAAAAGCTGCAGAGATGGGACACTCCGGCGGGATAGTAAATGTCGCAGATTAAAATGAAATCAGATTAAAATGAAACTGGTGACCTTTCTTGCTCACCTTTAAAGCTTATAAAACCCACATATACTTGTTTATTAATAATCCTAACCCTAAACCCTAACCCTAATGCTAAAAAACCCCTAAAAAATGTCCCCTAAAAAATTTTAAAATTTTGCTTAAAAAATAGAAAAATTTCATTTTAATCTGATTTCATTTTAATCTGTCACAGTAAATGTTGGATATTACTATGATGAAGGAATTGGAATTGAAAAGGATGAACATAAGGCATTCATTTATTATCAAAAAGCTGCAGAGAAGGGTGACGCTATGGGAACGTATAATGTTGGATATTGCTATGTGAATGGAAGCGGTGTTGAAAAGGACGAAAAAAAAGCATTTGAATATTTTAAAAAAGCAGCAGAGATGGGGCACGCCGGCGGAGCAGGAAATGTTGGATATTTCTATTTGAACGGAAGAGGAGTTGAAAAGGATGAAAAAAAAGCATTTGAATATTTTAAAAAAGCTGCGGATATGGGTCATGTTACAGGGATTTCAGAAGTTGGTAATTGTTATTGAAATGGAATCGGTGTACAGAGAGATATACAACGAGCTAATCATTGGTATCGAAAGGAAAGAGCTGTAAAAGGATAAACAAGGTATCATATGAGGATATTGATGATATTGATGATAATTTGAAAAAAAATATTAGAGGAGGAAAAATACCAACTGTCGTGGATTCCTTATAACGAATTCGGAAAGATACGAGAGATAGGAAGAGGTGAATTCGCAACTATTTATTACGCATTTCAGATATTGGCTAAATAAAAACACAATGGATATTGCATTTAAATTGATTCATGGTTCAAATAAATGTAATCAAGAATTTATCAGTGAGGTAATATATATGTAGTTAAAATTTTGTCAATTTGCTAATAATGCTATATTTTTTTATTTTTAAAATTTATATAATTTAATACTGGTAGTTGGAACGATATTGCGAGATCGGATACGACAATCCATCATTTTTAAAATGTCACGGGGGATCAAGAGATGATAAATCTAAAGATTACATTATCGTTTTGAATTACGCGAGTAAAGGTTCATTGAATCAAAATCTTCCTAATGTAGCACAAATGGCATGGAAAGATAAGTTGAATGTGTTGTATTCCATCGTTTCAGACCTTGAATCAATCCATTCACAAGAATTGGTTCATCGAGATCTGCATTCTGGAAATAACTTGCAAAATCATTTACACAGTGCATATATTACTGATTGGGACTTTCGATATCATCTGATATCAAACCAAAAGAAGAAATTAATGGTGTAGTGCCGTATGAAACACCCGAAGTTCTAATGGGTAAAGAGTGCACGCAAGCAGCTGATATCTACAGCTTTGGGGTTATCATGTTCGAAATATCAACGGGAAGAAGAGCATTTGATGGTGAATCGTTTAACGATACTAAGTTTACGGTAAAAATTTGTCAAGGAAAAAGACCAGAATTTGATAAGAAAACACGTTAAATTGGCCAAGAGATGCATAGACCAGGATCAGAATAAACGGCCCACGGCCCACAGCAACTGATATGCACACATAATTGGTGGTTGGCTTTACGATATGAAGCAGGATGATGATAATGAAATCAAGAAACAATTTTTAGAAGCCGATAAATTTAAACCTAACATTGAATTACCAAAACATTTGAATCATATGTATACCAGCAAACTCATCAAAACATTAGCAGAAATTCCTGACGACCAATAATTCAAGGTTTAATTAATCCACATTTCTTACTAAAAAAAAATTATTAAAGAACAATAGAATATAATTTATTTAAAGAAAAACTTTATTTGTGCTAATATATAGTAGTTGAAACGTGGGTATAAATTGGAATACAAAATCAAAAGCAAAAATTATATTAGGTTAAGTATATCGATATATTAAAATTTTGGGTGTCTGTGGTGCAGATAACAGATATGATATGTTAAATAGATGTGTTATTGTATTATTATTAGTCGTATTAATGTACTTATTACATAACTGCTAAGGTATATGTGTGCTGTCTAAGGGGATCATGTCACCAGACTTAGCAATATATCGTAATTTATTGGCATGAAGAAATTTCGACATTAAAGAACTTAATATTTGTAAGAGCTGGCACGTACAGTACAGCAGTAGATTAACGGCTATTAAAATCAAACATAGGCTAATTACGGATTTTTTATAGGTATCAATGATTGAATAAATAGAATGCTATTTTTACTAGCCTACATTGAAATAATTCATTTTTTTATAAAAAATATTTAGAACATTGATGATTAGTGTTTCAGTTTCAATTATTACAATTTTTTACTTTTTTTTTTTTAAAAAAAAAAAAGAAGAAAAAAAAAAAGATTTCAGTATAAAAAAAAAAAAAAAAAAATAGTATATTTACTGTATTTGATTAATAATATTAATATGGTTCGATTTACCATACAAACTTAATAAATTGGTTCCTATTACCCGGCCGGGTCAATTTCTGCCAAGCTTTAAAAAAAATTTTGTTATTTACTATCGGGTTGCTTCTTCTTTTGTTTTTTTAACAACAATATTAACAGTAGATTCAGTTTGCGTAGTAATTGTATTGACAATATTTTTAGTTTAAGTAGCAATTGATGTAAATAGTATATCATTAAATAGTTGCAGAATCTGTAATATTTGTATTTATTTGTATTAATAGGTAAAGGAGATACGTTAGATTCAATTGAATCTTTATTATTAATTTTTTTAGTAACATTACGGACTTTTTTTACCGTAAATGATTTCGCTGACTATAATGCTTAATTGCTTTTGCCATATTTTTTTTAAAGAAGTAAACTCATAAAAAATCGCAAAATTGTTTTAATTAATATTGAAAATTTTATTGATTTAAATAATGATTAAAAACACATAACTATTAGATAATAAAATTACCAGAATCTTGACCCCAAAATCCCAAATTTTTGATACTATCTGGATTTTGTTTTTGGGATTTTGAGCGTCGGGAGATTAAAGTCTAAAGTACAGAAGTAAAACCAAAATTACATGAGAAAATCCGATGATCATTAGTGGCCCTGCCTATGTTTGATTTTAATAGGCCTCTTCAAATATCGTAACATACATTATTACAAATTTTTGCTCAAATGACTTTGAGAAGTTTAAGTCCATATCAATTTTAAATTTTTTTTTTTAATTTTTTTTTTAACTACCTGTGAATATCAAAAAAGGGACCTAAAGATCATAATGGAAGAAGGTAAAAATACTAAACAGTTATTATACTGTAATTACTCTATTTGATATTTGTTGTTAATATCATGTATTTTCAAAATCTGTTGTTTGATGATGGTGAAATTTGGAGTTCAATTTGAAAATATATCGTAAGCCCTACAAAACCCACCTATACTCTTTTATTAATAACTCTACCCTAAATCTTAACCATTAAAAACAAAGCTGACAAAAAAGCCCTAAAAATTTGAAATTTCACCATCCGATTTCACGTGACAATTATTATTATAATTGATATGTATTATTAAAATAGTTTTTTACCATTACATATTTCTTATTATTACAATAAATGTTATGCGTCGATGATTGATTCCGTCATTCAGAGATTGACGTGTTATTTACTGATTTTTACTGATCCATCAATATAATGCATCAATAAAGTATCAGTAAAAATTAATAAATTATGTTCGTTAAATAATGATCATATCATTACTTTCATAAATTTTCTTTTCTTTATTGATATTATGGAGCCTCAAGCATATAGTTTTCTATCTCGTAAATCCTTCGATAGAATATCAGAAAAGCATGCCAACCAAAGAAAGGTTAATCGAAACTTAATGGATATTAATCGCTATGATGAATGTTTAAAAAATCCAAGCCTTCAGCACGATTCAAAGCTAAAATACTGGATTACTAACGCTTTTAAGATACTTCATATCTGTATTTAAACGGGATGAAAATAATTTGGGAACACAAGTTTGCCCAATAGAATTTTTATGAAGCGATCTGTGCTGCGCATCAGGCGATAGAACATGGAGGCTAAAGAAAAAACTGGAAAAAAGTATTATTTTTGTTGTTATCGATATTAAATTTAATTTTTTTTTATTAACGTTAATAGATTTTTTTTTTTTTAGTGACCAAATCTTAATTCTTCCATGCAAAAAATTAACACAAAAAAACTTATAACTGTCATTGTCGAAAACTAGTGAAACAAAACCATGCACCTGCCGAAAAATAATTCAAGCTGGTCAAGAAGGTGATGCTGTGTTTTGCGTGGCCAATGCAAGAATAATTAACAATAGCTATTTATGTTGAAATTTTTTTCAAAAAAAAAAAAACAGAACTTGCTTTAATTTTTCGTATAAATAATATGTCATTATTATTACGCTTTATAATAATGACGATGTTTCATTCTAAATGCGATATATATATATATATATATTTAAAAAAAAATAATTTAATATTTACCGGTACATTGGTAAAATCATACCGATACCAATTTCAAAGTATAACATACGTTATTCAAATATTTCATGTCGATCCTTGAATGACGCATAACATATATAATATTTAAAAATCATATACAGAAACAAACAAATAAAACAATTCTCCAAGTTAAACAGACAGTTTTCCAGTTGGTTGTTATTATATTTTTTAGAGCATTATATCTTCGAAGAATGAGTTGTTCAAAAATAAAATAACCCATTAATTTATTAACTTTTGTACCAAGGTTTTAATTAGAATCAAAAATGGATAGCATTCCCCATATAATATTCTAGCTTATATATAAAAATAATAATTTTATCGTTGCAATCTTATATTAATACAATAGTAAAGTTATTTAAGAAATTTGTATCTGTATCATTTTACTTACTGGACTTGTGTAAACTCGTGACTCGCTAATTAAACTCAGAAGAGTGCTCGAATATTTCTCAAATCATACGTTCTAGTTACTTTATTAGAATTATTCGAGTTATTTAATTATTGTATATAAATTGCAAAAGCAATTTATTTATTTATTTATTTATTTATAAATGGAAATTTCTGATATTTCAAATTACAAGTTGCAAAGCAATTGCAGTACAAACATATTATTTATTCATAAGCTGGAAATATTGTATCGAATAAATCCATATTTCTCTTTAAAAACATCATTTCACCCACTAAACGGTTGTGAGTCATTGATAATAAATGAAATTAAATTCTGCTGAATCAATTCATATTCACTTTTTTTTTCAGTTCTAGTAAATCGGTTTTTAATATATTGCTAGGTCAACAAGAATTATTTTTCAATATCATATGCTTGCGAACAATAGTTAATTAAATTTTAAGTTGTTGAACCATCATTATATTCGGCACCACATTCCTCTCCATAATCCATTATAATTTGACAGGCCGCAGGTAAACCGATATCATCTTTTTTAAAGTAATCATGACTAATTTCTTCGTCATAGGATTCTTTTTTGCTCACTGTCATTTTTGGTTTGTGCCATATTTTATGGATAAATTTGTAAGATTATATGACTAATATTAAATTTTATAATTTATTAAAAAATCTTGTAGAATTACATATAATTACATAATTACAACATTTATCAAATTACACCTTTATTAATGTATATTACTATTTATTTTTAATGCAATCAACGTAATTAATTAATTCGCGAGTAACTCGCGAGTTAAATTACATTGTGGAATAAGTTGTCAGTGAAACAAATTGATATGAGATTGAGATGAACTATCAGTGAAATAAACTGCTTATGAAATGAACTCTGGCTTTTCTGTAAACTAGTGAACAACACCGGATTGGCAAATTTTTAAAGTATATGTTAGTCAGTTTAGAAAATATTAAAAATTATAAAGTTAATGCAATCAATTTTTATCAATAATAACGAACCCAGGAAGTAATGATTCAAAGCAAGAATCAGAAAAATAGTAACTTTCTCGGTGAACTTCTTAATTATAACTCAGTACATAACGATAATATTTATCATAACGATATGGGTAAAGTCTCCAAGGAGTTTTATGAAAATCTGATTGGTGATATGTAATTAAGTATAATACAATTGCGTATCATAAATGTTATTAGCATCAGCTAACTTAAAAAATTTGCGCTGTTATGTTAGTAAATGTTATGAACAATCTTTTGATTTTTTTTGTTTATTTCTGCGTTACTGATCTTGAAATATGATTGACTAGTGAAATTTTTTGCAAACATTTTAAAAGGCAACTTCACTTGGCATTTCTGATTATGCAGTTTTGAACTGAAGATTTTGAAGATCATAATTATTTGTTATAACTAGGGTTGGGGGCATGAGAAATTTTTGAGGCATGCCCCTCTGGGCATGCCTTTGACAAGGGCATCCCTCTATGCCCTGGGCATGCTTCCTATGAAGATTATGATTAGCTAATTTATATAGATCGGTTGATCAATAAATTAATATACTAAACCTTACTCTTACTAACTATTTTGAATTTTTAAAAAAAATACTTTGCTTTAGTCTATTAATTATTAAACAATACTATTTAATTTATATAGATTTAGCTTTTATGATTTTAATTAACTATAAGCATCAATATAAAATTTTTTTGCAAAGTAAAATCTAATCATTATAGCAAATTTATAAAATTAAATTATTTTGACTAATATAGGTTACCAACTTCCAATCGGTGAACTGGAGACTAGGATTGTGGCCCAAACTTACTAGTTTGGGATTTGGTAGAATCCCAAATAGTATTTACTAGGTTTTGCAAAATGCCTCTAGTTTGCCGTAATGTCAAACATTCTGACATATAAATTATATTACTACTAGAAATCCCAAATTTTTTACATGTAAAATTGGGTTTGGGACTCATCCCAAACAAAGAGGTCATTTAAAGTTCAGCACTTTAGCCAATAAGGTTGCAAAATTTTGACATCAAACCGATAAATAAGTATCAGGTAAATATCAAATACAAGACTTACCGATACTGTATACTATATTTAGCTTATAGGACAACTGGGTAACTTATAAAGTACTTTTTGAGAACGTAATGTTTTACTAACAAAAAAATCACTATGAAAGCATATTCTAGCTCTAAATGAACATAGATATTCACTGTTAAAATTAATTCAAAATAATCCACCTCTCCAAGAACTTCACTTAGATGTGAATATTTTTACTATATACCGCTAATACTAGTTATATTAACTGTATATAAGTTTTAAATGCCAAAAACAGTCATTAAAAAAAGATGATTGAAACGTTACATGTAAGCTTTAAACTTGGAGCTTTGAGTGCACTGTTTAATATGCTAAATATTATAATAATAATAGGCTTGTACTAACGTTTACTATATATTTTATGTTTATAAAGTTATATTACGGGAGTAATAAATGTAACTTTGGGTTAAGTATAGTCGATAATATGTATGTGTTATTTGTTTTATTAATAATTATATGGGCTAAGGGTTATGTGGGCTATGTGGTGCCTTAAATAAGGGTCGTGGTAATTTAAAATAAGATAGAATTATTTTAATTACTTTTCAAAATGTACCGGTAATAAAGAACAAAAGATAGCTTCGTTAATAATCTATTCACATTGAATTTGTTGATCGATTAGAGCTTGGGTTTATTAATAATAAATATCAATTTATGTCTTATTTATCTATTTCTAAAAAAGAGATAAATTCTTTTTGCGTTGCATTAATAGTTTGTAAGCTTTTTAATATGAAGTTCTTTTTGTTTTCTAGTAGTTTTTAAGTTTGACACTATACACCGAAATGGGATACATATTTGGGTTTTGGTTATGAACCCAAACTAGGTAGAAATACTGATTCCCAAACCCAAACTAAGTAGAAACGCCGTAACTAAAAAAAAGAGTTTGGGCCGCAACCCTACTAGAGATGGAACCTCCAGAAAGTTGAGTTCCCTTTAGAAAGATAAATAGTTGTTGCAATTATTGTGAATAGGTACTTCGGTAACCGGACGAGTCTTTATTATTAAAATTGGAGGATTATAGGCAGAAATATCTATAGGTGTAAAATCACCACATTCAATATATAATAAAGGCAGGATTATTAACAAAAAAAAATAATAAATTATTTTAACTAATTAAAAAGCTCATTATTTATTATATAGTTGTTTTTTTGATATTTCTTATTATAAAATTATATTGATAATATCTAATCTATCTTTTTGCAGAACAATGGGTTATATGTTATCTATACGATTTTACAATAAAAATATCTGAACTAAATAATAAATAGTAAACTTCATAGTCAAAATACTCTAATTTTATAAATTTGCCACAATGTTTTATTTTATAAAATACAAATATATCTTTGATAAAAATTCTATCAAATTTTGCTTAAAAACTGAATAAACATAATTAAGTTTAAACTATAGTTGTGTTATAATTTTTTACTATAACTTTTGCTTAATTGCCCAATCATATACCTTTATATTACATAACAATATCACATGATAGAGGCATGCCCTCTAACCCCATGCCCCAACCCTAGTTATAACGTACATTTTTAAAACACGCAATTCCTTAAAAATACTAAGCAATTACTATATTGTAATTCTGTATTAATTACTCTATTTTGTGTTCAATTTCAAAATCTGTTAATTTATTAATTGATATGTGTCATTAAGGTAATACATATTATATAATTAGTAATTATCATAAAATAAAAATAACGTATAATATAATATTACTGTATATAATATATATACTATATATATATAATATTAATAGTACACATCGATAGAAAACTCTGCTGATGATACATTGAAAGTCAAAAAATGGTAAAAAAAAATAGCTAAAGATAAAGAAAGCATAATTTTAGGTAGTACGTACGTACAGTACGTATGTAGTAGTGGCATTTTTCAAAGAAATATGCTATCCCATGTTTATGCAGATTTTATATAATTCCGATTACAGTATAAATCAGCCTATAAAAGTTGTACTACACGGTAATCTCTAAAATACGAGTACTTTACAATTTAAATAGACTAATTAGATTTTTGATTTATCTCATTTACGTATATCTTGATTTTTTAAAATGTCAACCGACAATTTTAATCAACAATATTTAGATGATAATATTTTTAGTGAAATTGTTAAAGAATTATATAATCTATATAATAAAGAAAGATTGAATGGCAAAAATGTAGAACAAAGATTTAACATATGTGATCAATTTTTAGCAAAGAAGAACCAAAATTCAGATAATATAATAAAGTGGTGCTTAGAAAATCAATTCAATTCTATGGCTCAAATTATTCTTGCACTTTGTTATCGATATGGTAAATGGATAGAAAAGGATGAACATAAGGCATTTACTTATTATCAAAAGTCTGCTGATATGGAACTTGATGAAGGGACATTTGGTGTTGGATATTGTTATGATGAAGGAATTGGAGTTGAAAAGGATGAACATAAAGGATTCATTTATTATCAAAAAGCTGCAGAGATGGGGCACGCTGCAGGAACATATAATGTTGGATATTGTTATCGTCATGGAATTGGAGTTGAAAAGGATGATCATAAGGCATTCATTTATTATCAAAAAGCTGCAGAAATGGGAGACGTCAGCGGAATATGTAATGTTGGATATTGCTATTATGAAGGAATTGGAGTTGAAAAGGATGAACAAAAGACATTCATTTATTATCAAAAAGCTGCAGAGATGGGACACACCAGCGGAACAGTAAATCTTGGACATTGCTATTTGAATGGAAGTGGAGTTGAAAAGGATGAAAAAAAAGCATTTGAATATTTTAAAAAAGCTGCGGATATGGGCGATGTTGGAGGGATTTTAGAAGTTGGTAATTGTTATCGAAATGGATTCGGTGTACTGAGAGATATACAACGAGCTAATCATTGGTATCGAAAGGAAAGAGCTGTAAAAAGAATAAACAAGTCATCATATAAGGATATTGATGATAATTTGAAAAAAATATTAGAAAAGTACCAACTGTCATGGATTCCTTATAACGAATTCGGAAAAATACGAGAGATAGGAAGAGGTGGATTCGCAACTGTTTATTTCGCGTATTGGCTCAATAACAATACAAATACTTGGATGGATATTGCACTTAAATTGATTCATGGTTCAAATAAATGTAATCAAGAATTTATCAGTGAAGTAATATTAATGTAATTAAAATTTGTCAATTTGTTAATAATGCTATATTTTTTATTTTAAAAACTTATATAATTTAATAATGGTAGTTGAAACAATATTGCGAGATCGGATACGACAATCCATCATTCTTAAAATGTCACGGAGTATCAAGAGATGATAAATCTAAAGATTACATTATCGTTTTGAATTACGCGAGTAAAGGTTCATTGCGTCAAAATCTTCCTGATGTAGCACTAATGGCATGGAAAGATAAGTTGAATGTGTTGTATTCCATCGTTTTAGACCTTGAATCAATTCATTCACATGAATTGGTTCATCGAGATTTACATTCTGGAAATATCTTGCAAAATTATTTACACAGTGCATATATTACTGATTTGGGACTTTCGATATCATCTGATATCAAACAAAAAGAAGAAATTAATGGTGTTGTGCCATATGTAGCACCCGAAGTTCTAATGGGTAAAGAGTGCACGCAAGCAGCTGATATCTACAGCTTTGGGGTTATCATGTCCGAAATATCAACGGGAAGAAGAGCATTTGATGGTGAATCTTTTAGTGATATTAAGTTTGCGAAAAGAATTTGTCAAGGGAAAAGACCAGAATTTGATAAGAAAACACCAGATTGTTACGTTAAATGGGCCAAGAGATGCATGGACTGGGATCAGAATAAACGGCCCACGGCAACTGATATTGCACACATAATTGGTGGTTGGCTTTGCGATATGAAGCAGGATGATGATAATGAAATCAAGGAACAATTTTTAGAAGCCGATAAATTTAAACCTAACATTGAATTACCAAAACATCCGGATCATATGTATATCAGCAAACTCATCAAAACAAGAGAGATAAACAGATTATTAGAAATTCCTGACGACCAATAATTCGAGGTTTAATTAATTCGCATTTCTTACTAAAAAAAATTATTAAAGAAGAATAGATTATAATTTATTTAAAGAAAAACTTTATTTGTGCTAGTATACAGTATTTGGAACGTGGGTATAAATTGTAATACAAAATCAAAAGCAAAAATTATATTAGGTTGATACATTAAAATTTTGGGTATCTGTGGCGCAGATAACAGATATGATATGTTAAATAGACGTGTTATGTATTATTATTAGTCGCACTAGGTATTTAATAAATATATAATTATTACGTAACTGCTAAGGTATATGTGTGTTGTCAAAAGGAACTATTTTTTTTTAAATTGAACCTCAAGAATAGCTCTACGTTGAAATAGTTTATACAAAATATTTAGAACATTGATTATTAGTGTTTCAGTTTCAATTCTTATCATTTTTTACTTTTTTTTTTTTAATTAATAAAAAAATAAAAAAATTAAAATAAAAAAAAGCTCTATTTCAGTATAAAAAAAATAGTAACTTATATTTTTAAAAAAAATGATTTAATATTTACATTGGTAAAATTCATACCGATACCAATTTCAAAGTATAACATACGTTATTCTTGGAGTCACAAATATTTCATGTCGATCCTTGAATGACAAACGACGCATAACATATATATATTTTTAAAAATTATATACAGAAAGAGGATTTTAATTTTTTTGTACAAACAAATAAAACAATTCTCTAAGTTCAACAGACAGTTTTCCCGTTGGTTGTTATTATATTTTTAGAGCATTATATCTTCGAAGAATGAGTTGTTCAAAAATAAAATAACCCATTAATTTATTAACTTGTGCACCAAGGTTTTAATTAGAATCAAAATTGGATAGCATTCCCCATATAATATTATAGCTTATATAAAAATAATAATTTTATCATTGCAATCTTATATTAATACAATAGTAAAGTTATTTAAGAAATTTGTATCAGTATCATTTTACTTGTAGTAGAGACTGGACTAGTACTGGACTCGTGTAATCTCATGACTCGTTAATTAAACTCAGAAGAGTGCTCGAATATTTCTCAAGTCATACGTTCGAGTTACTTTTCGAATTATTCGAGTTACAAAAATTAATTATTTAATTATTGTAAATATATTGCAAAAGCAAATTATAAATAGAAATTTCTGATATTTCAAATTACGAGTTGCAAAGCAGTTGCAGTACAAACATATTATTTATTCATAAGCTGGAAATATTGTATTGAATAAATTCATATTTCTCTTTAAAAACATCACTTCACCCACTAAACGGTTGTGAGTCGTTGATTATAAATGAAATTAAATTCTGCCAAATCAATTCATATTCGCTTTTTTTCAGTCCTAGTAAATCGGTTTTTAATATATTGCTAGGTCAACAAGAATTATTTTTCAATATCATATGCTTGCGAGCAATAGTTAATTAAATTTTAAGTTATTGAACCATTCAGCACCACATTCCTTTCCATAATCCTTTATAATTTGACAGGTCGCAGGTAAACCGTTATCAACTTTTTTTAAAGTAATCACACAAGAAGCTTTTATGCTGACCTTTGAACTTATAAATAGTTGTAACTTGACTAACTTCTTCGTCATAGGACCCTTTTTGCTCACTATCATTTCTGTTTTGTGCCATAGTTTATGGAAAATTTGTAAGACTTTAAGACTATTTAATATTAAAATTCATAATTTATTAAAATATCTTGTAGAATTACATATAATTACAACATTTATCAAATCACATCTTTCATAATGCATATTACTAATTATTTTTAATGCAATCAACGTAATTAATTAATTCGCGAGTAACTCGCGAGTTAAATTTTTATGACTCGAGGAGTGATAAATTCTAATCACCCGAGTCACGAGTTGACGAGTCCAGACATTACTTTGTAGACAATGTATTTACAAACAGTTTATTTCACAGAAAAAATATTTTCCTATAAAAAAAAAATGCTCAAATTTTAAACCTAGTTCTAAACTAATTCTAATTCTAATGACTAAAAATTACATTGTGGAATGAGTTGTCAGTGAAACAAATTGATATGAGATTGAAGGTGAAATAAACTGCTTATGAAATGAACTCTGGTTTTTCTGTAAACTAGTGAACAACACTGGATTGGCAAATTTTTAAAGTACATGTTAGCCAGTTTAGAAAATATTAAAGATTATAAAGTTAGTGCAATCAATTTTTATCAATAATAACGAACCCAGGGAGTAATGGTTCAAAGCAAGAATCAGAAAAATAGTAACTTTCTCGGTGAAGTTTTTAATTATAACTCAGGACATAACGATAATGGGTAAAGTCTCCAAAGAGTTTTATAAAAATCTGATGTGATTACGTATAATATAATTGCGTATCATAAATGTTATTAGCATCACAAACTTAAAAAATTTGTTAAAAAATTTGCTAGTAAATGTTATGAACAATCCTTTGATTTTTTTGTGTGAAATATGATTGACTAGTGAAATTTTTTACAATCATTTTTAAAAGGCAATTTCACATTTTTCCCTTGATTTCTGATTAAAAATGTACGTGCTAGACGTTATAACAAATAATTCGAAATCTTCAGTTCAAAACTGCAATTGCTTAAAAATACTAAGCAATTACTATATTGTAATTATTATATTAATTACTCTATTTTGTGTTCAATTCCAAAATCTGTTAATTATTGTTTTTTATTATTACATATTTCTTTTTTCTTTACTAGAATACTATATACCATTGAAATTAAAGTTTAGATGTAATACATATTATATAATTAGTAGTTATCATAAAATAACAAATAACGTATTACTGTATATAACATATACAATATTAATAGTACACATCAATAGAAACTCTGCATTGAAAGTCAAAAAATGGTAAAAAATATATATATATATATATATATATGTATAGCTAAAGATAATGATTCAAATAGAAAGCATAATTTTGGGTAGTACGTGGCATTTTTCAAAGAAATATGCTATCTCTGCTTTGCTGTTTATGCAGATTTTATAAAGCAATTTGTATAAACATTATTGGTCCGGAGAAAATTAAATAACCCTATAAAAGTTGTACTACACGGCAATCTCTAAAATAAGAGTACTCTATAATTTAAATAGACTAGATTTTTGATTTATCTCATTTACGTATATCTTGGTTTTAAAATATCAACCGACAATCTTAATCAACTATATTTAGATGATAATATTTTTAGTGAAATTGTTAAAGAATTATATAATCTATATGATAAAGAAAGATTGAAGGGCAATAATGTAGAACAAAGATTTAACATATGGGATCAATTTTTAGCAAAGAAGAACCAAAATTCAGATAATGTAATAAAGTGGTGCTTAGAAAATCAATTCAATTCTATGGCTCAAATAATTCTTGCACGTTGTTATCAGTTTGGTAAATGGATAGAAAAGGATGAATATAAGGCATTTACTTATTATCAAAAGTCTGCTGATATGGAACTTGATGAAGGGACATTTGGTGTTGGCTATTGCTATGATGAAGGAATTGGAGTTGAAAAGGATGGACATAAGGCATTCATTTATTATCAAAAAGCTGCAGAAATGGGGCACGCTAGCGGAATAGTAAATGTTGGATATTGTTATGATGAAGGAATTGGAGTTGAAAAGGATGAACATAAGGCATTCATTTATTATCAAAAAGCTGCAGAGATGGGACACGCTGCAGGAACATATAATGTTGGATATTGCTATGATGAAGGAATTGGTGTTGAAAAGGATAAACATAAGGCATTCATTTATTATCAAAAAGCTGCAGAGATGGAGTACGCCGGCGGAGCAGTAACTGTTGGATATCGCTATTTGAACGGAAGCGGTGTTGAAAAGGATGAAAAAAAGCATTTGAATATTTTAAAAAAGCTGCGGATATGGGCCATGTTACAGGGATTTCAGAAGTTGGTAATTGTTATCGAAACGGAATCGGTGTACAGAGAGATATACAACGAGCTAATCATTGGTATCGAAAAGAAAGAGCTGTAAAAAGGATAAACAAGCCATCATATATGGATATTGATGATAATTTGAAAAAAATATTAGAGGAGGAAAAGTATCAACTGTCGTGGATTCCTTATAACGAATTCGGAAAAATACGAGAGATAGGAAGAGGTGGATTCGCAACTGTGTATTACGCATATTGGCTCAATAAAAATACAAATACTTGGACGCCAATTGCACTTAAATTGATTCATGGTTCAAATAAATGTAATCAAGAATTTATCAGTGAGGTAATATTAATGTAATTAAAATTTTGTCAATTTGTTAATAATGCTGAATTTTTTTATTTTTAAAATTTGTATAATTTAATAATGGTAGTTGAAACAATATTGCGAGATCGGATACGACAATCCATCATTCTTAAAATGTCACGGAGTATCAAGAGATGATAAATCTAAAGATTACATTATCGTTTTGAATTACGCGAGTAAAGGTTCATTGCGTCAAAATCTTCCTGATGTAGCACAAATGGCATGGAAAGATAAGTTGAATGTGTTGTATTCCATCGTTTCAGACCTTGAATCAATCCATTCACAAGAATTGGTTCATCGAGATTTACATTCTGGAAATATCTTGCAAGATCATTTACACAGTGCATATATTACTGATTTGGGACTTTCGGTATCATCTGATATCAAACAAAAAGAAGAAAGTAGTGGTGTTGTGCCATATGTAGCACCCGAAGTTCTAATGGGTAAAGAATGTACGCAAGCAGCTGATATCTACAGCTTTGGGGTTATCATGTCCGAAATATCAACGGGAAGAAGAGCATTTGATGGTGAATCTTTTAACGATACTAAGTTTGCGTTAAGAATTTGTCAAGGAAAAAGACCAGAATTTGATAAGAAAACACCAGATTGTTACGTTAAATTGGCCGAGAGATGCATGGACCGGGATCAGAATAAACGGCCCACGGCAACTGATATTGCACACATAATTGGTCATTGGCTTTACGAGATGAAGCTGGATGAAAATGAAAACAAGAAACAATTTTTAGAAGCCGATAAATTTAAACCTAACATTGAATTACCAAAACATTCGAATCATATGTATACCAGCAAACTCATCAAAACAGGAGAGATAAGCAGATTATCAGAAATTTCTGACGACCAATAATTCAAGGTTTAATTTATTCACATTTCTTACTAAAAAAAAATATTAAAGAAGAGTAGATTATAATTTATTTATAGAAAAACTTTATTTGTGCTAGTATATACCGATACATTAAAATTTTGCGTGTTTGTGGCGCAGATAACAGATATGATATGTCAAATCGACACGTTATTGTATTATTATTAGTCGCATTAGGTATTTAATAAAATTATATAATTATTACGTAAATGCCAAGGTATATGTATGTCGTCAAAGGGAATCATTTCACCAGACTTAGCAATATATCGTAATCGAAAAGCATAGCTGCGCTTGGTCATGTGATTGGAATAATTCCGGACAGCCAAAGGTGCCGGAAATGAATTTAATTAAAGGACTTTAAGTCCGCAGAATACATTGAATTGGTAATTTTAAGTAATTAGTAATTTTAAGTAATTTGAACTGAAACGATGATATGCTCCCGGAAGATTAGCAAGTGAGATTGCGCCAGGTATCATCGTAACAGTAGAGTGAGTGAGAAGCAGCATCAGCCGGTGGTTTCCCGCCTGCTCGAAGCAAGCCGGCTGTTAAATAGGAAAATGGCAGAATCAGGAGACTGTTCCAATAATTAGTACTGAGATTCTGCCATTTCCTATAGTGCGTAGTGTTATGTGTATGTTTGATTGGCAGTTTATTGTTATGTGTGTTTTGTAGGCTTGTTTAGAATTTGTTTGCCTAGGTTAACATTTGTTACACGCGCTATTGCGTTGGTGACGCAGACTTTATTTGAGAAGAGTAGGATTTTGCTTTTTTTTTTATTTTTTATTTTTATTTGCTATGTTGTTTATATATTGTATATATATTTTGGGTATGTATGTGTGTGTGCATTTTCTCTCTCTTTTTTTTTTTTTTTTGCATGTGGCGTACGTGTATGTGTACCTTTGTGTGTTATTTTATTTAATTGCGATAGGGTCGTCCGAGGCTCCAATGAAGAGAAATTATGAGGGTGACTCAATCGCAGTATGCTTTTATCAGTATTGCGGCTACTGTGGCTGGGTGGGTCAGGATGTACCTGTAGAATGAATCCGAACTCCATCTGCCAATTTTTTGGATTAATATGAGCTGGACTCCGCGCATGACGAGCTCGGTTGTGCCTCCAGCCCTAAAACTGTGGCCTGCTACGTTTTCTCCTGGCAATAATTGTTTGAGTTTATTAATGAAATGCCGTTTTGTTGCCCATGAACCATCCGCATTGGTAAATAGAAGCTTGCTTGTGTGTATTAATGCCGGGTTTGTCCTTTGCACAATATAGGTTTTTAGTGCGTCTATTGGGCATAAGTCATCGTATGTTGGGTTGATGGTGAGGGAGGTACGTATGGCCGTTTTGTGATTTTTGGTGCGTGCCAGTTGGATAGTGGAATATGTGTGGTGACCGACTTTCTCAAACGTTAATGCACTAAGACTGGGAACCTTGTCAATGTCCTGTTGTGTCGTGGGGAGGAGCTCCCCTAAGCGGGCTAAGCCGTAGAAGGCCGACAAAGCTATTGATCTTTCTTCTCCACCAAGCCACAGGGGTTTACCTGAAAAAGATTGCAAGGAGGCTGGTGCAGGGAGAATGAACCACATATACGTCCTTGAATTAACTTGTCCTGTATATATCTGAAAATGATTGGGTCGATATCTATCGATCCTAAATTCTGTTGAACGAGCCTTGTCCATTGTCCCGTGAAGTTGAACCTGAATCCATTTTTAAGGCTATCCGTTAAGAATAAGACGAATGACCGATTTGGGTGATCAGCCATTAGATGCATGAATGCCTTTATGCTAATTGGCGTAGAGACGTTGAATACTCCTGGGTCGAGCTGTCCCAGAATACTCCCAGAATCTCACATTCAATGGAAGTTAAAAGCATGCTGCGCGGCAGAATTTCGGTTAAGGTGTTGCTGGCCGATTGAAGACTAGGCGATTCATGTAAGGTGATACCTTGAGCAAGTCTGAATTGTAAAAGATGCCCGATCTGAAGTACTGTAGATTGGATGTCCCGACTTGCTTGCTCTGTTGTGTATGGTAGAGGTGTGTCCATTGGGTGCTGTGGGTGCTGTGCTGGTGCTGCGTGGCTGGACGAAGTCGATGCGCGGGGTATAGTGCTGTGGCTGTTTTTTGACTGTGTGATTTTGGCAAGAGTATTGTTAATATTTGCGATATTTGACAGAAGTTGTTCGTTCCATGTTCTTTGTCTATCGAACGAAGAGTCGATGTACTGCTTGATGGAGTTAATGACCGATGCAGTCGATGCTTGAATTGACTCATCAATATATAACTTCATGTATGGATCGATAATAACTTCCGACCTTTGACGATCTAGGCTCACAGACGTGTTGCCAGAAGCAGGTGTGGTTGTTGCGGGTGTTGTTATCGCGGGTTGAGTAGGAGTAGTGTAGGAGTGCCTTTTGCTTTCTCGGAATCATGTGACTCAGGCTCGGACTGGCTCATGATCAGATATTTTGTATTGCTATTAATATTTATTATATCTTTTATAAAAGAAAATTTTTTTTTTTTACTATTGTATTATATATATATTGGTTGTTTTTTTTTTTTTGGTTTTATTTATTTATTATTATTTCCGTTATGTGTGTATTATTATGTGTATTGCTATTTACTTGTTTACGAGCTGTATCTTTTTTTTTTTTTTTTTTTTTATATATATTTATTGGGGTAATTAATTGAAAAAAATTATTCGGGAGTTTATTCGAGAAAATGCAAGTTAACTGAATTGGGTTCTTGTGAGAGAGAGCGTGTGGAATTGATTCTTTTCATCGATCTTTTTATATTAGTTCGTTTGGTGGCTTTTTGATTTTGCATGAATTTATGATTTCATTCACCGACCGATTCTTGATGCGTGTAACCGGGCCGGGTCGGGCACGTGTCACATGTCCCTTGACCAACGCTCCTTGTCTCTTGATTTCGCATGAACTTATGATCTGACTTGATTTCATTTACCGATCGATCCTTGCTGCGGGTAACCGGGCCCACGTGTAGTATGTCCCCTGACCAATGCTCCCTGTCTTTTCGATCTGTTGACCCTTGTCAACATGCATTATTGGCATGAAAAACTTCGACGTTAAGGAACTTAATACTTGTAAGAGCTGGCACGTACAGTACAGCAGTACGTTAGGGTGTGTCACCAATGATAATTAACTAAATGGAATATTATTTTTTTTTTAAATTGAACCTCTAGACTAGCTCTACACTGAAATGGTGCTATTTTTTTTAATATTTTTATAAAAAATATTTCGAACGTTGATGATTCGATTATTACCATTTTTTACTTTTTTTTTTTAATGAAATATTTTAGTGTAAAAAAAAAAAAAAACTATATTACTGTATTTGATTAATTATCCGTTATACGTACTGTACGTACTGTACGTACGTAAAAATCATATTAACTGTTAATATGGGATCGATTTTACAATATTAGGCCATACAAACTTAATAATTGCCCTGCCGCTTTAAAAAAAAATAATTGTCCGGGTTGGTAATTTTTTTTTTTAGCAACAGTATTAAGTAGATTCAGTTGGCGTAGAAATTGTATTGACCATATTTTTCATTTGTATCATTAAATAGCTGCAGAATCCGTAGTGTTTGTATTAATAATAGGTAAAGAAAATACATTAGAGTCAATAGAATCTTTATTGTTAATCTTTTTTAATAGCACTACGGACTTTTTTTTAAATGATTTCGCTGACTATAATGTTTAATTGCTTTTGCCACGTTTTTTTTTTTAAAAGTATAAACATAAAAATCGCGGATTTTGTTTCTGGATTTTGAGCGTCGAGTGATTCTAAGGTAAACCCAAAATTACCACGAGAAAACCCGAAATCAGTGGTGACCCTGCCTATGTTTGATTTTAATAGGCCGTTATATATAGACGTTAGTAACTTATACAAATTGCCTTGAGAAGTTTAAGTCCATATCAATTTTAAATTTTTTTTTCAAAACTGCAAGTTCTATTATGATACCTGTGAATACCAAAAAAGGTTCATATAAAGATCATAATGTAAGAAGATAAAAATACTAAACAGTTATTATACTGTAATTACTCTATTTTGTTATTCATATTCTGTATCATTTTCAAAACCTGTTAATTATTGTTATAATTAACATGTATTATTATCATTAAACATTTCTTTTTTCTTTGTTATTACTATAATCAACCCGATACTACTGTTTTTTATAATTAGCAATTAATGTTACAGATCATAATGAAAATGAAATATAAAAAAAAATTGACAAATCACCGAAAATTAAAATTTATTGGCGCATTTTTTGTGGTTAGGGGTTAAGGTTAGAGGTTAGTTTTAGAGTAGAGTTTATATCAAACAAGTATAAGTGGGTTAAAAAGAAACCGAGATTTCATTTTTAACATAAATAACAAATAATGTATAATATATAATATATACTATATATATAATACTAATGGTTCATACACATTAATAGAAAACTCTGCTGATGATATCATTGAAAGTCAAAGAATGGTAAAAAAAAAAAAAAAGCTAAATATAATGATTCAAGCAGAATGCATTTTTAAAGAAATATGCTATCACATATGCTTTGCGATAAAATTCATGTTTATGCAATAACATAAAGCGATTCCGATTAAAGTATAAACATTCTTGGTCCGGAGAAAATTAAGTAACGCAAAATCAGCCTATAAAAGTTGTATTGCACGGCAATGATGCAAACTCTCTAAATTAAGAGTTAGAGATGGGCAAAGTCAGTTACATATTATTACTTGCAATAGGTAATTGGGCTGGAGTTGAGGAACGAAGTGGACATCAATAAATTCTTTCCGGCTCCCGCCCCTGTAGTTGTGATAAATTCTTGGCAATCCCCTGTAAACCTTTTTTAATCAGCAACCCGATCATTGAATAGAATTATTAAAACAAAATTGATTAGTAAACTGATTAATAGTTCGACATGTTGAATTTTTTTACATTTAAATTTATAATAAAATGCAAAAACACGAATTTATATGCCTGAGCAAAAGACCGCAAGTAATGATGCTAGAAGATTGGCTTCGATGACACCCGAAGAACAATTAAGTTATCGAAATACGTAGTGAATTAACAAAAAGGCAAACGGCAAAATTCTATTAGTGAAAAGGAAAATCAGCCAAAATGACGAATGGACAAATAATCATACTGTGAATTTATTTAATTTATTTTTTTTAGAAAATCAAAATACTTTGTCTCTACTACTCGTCTGCCAGCTTTCCGACAATGATCGTAATCTTCTAAAAAAGTTTCGCGATACAGTCTTGAATCGCAAAGCTTAATATTATAACAAACCGAATAAACATTGGCGACAAGGAATATGCTACAGGTTTTAATTTTGTTGCTATATCAAGAGTCCATGCTCTTGCTGGTCTTCGTTTCAATAATACTTTTCTTATGATAAATTACAAAAATTGGGAAATACACGTTACAGAAATTAGCTGATGAGCAGAGGGTTTGTTCGCTGCGTATTAATATAAATATGTTAATGAATTGGATTTTAATCATATTATATATTACATATTTTTGATGTATTAGATACTAATTTTACGGGGTTTAAAAAAATAGAATTTAGAATTAATACTTAACAGTTAAGGCTCCAGCCCTATAAAAACGCCGCCGGTTTATTACTAGTAATAAGTATTTTTACAATAATTTTATTCTTAGCCGCAATTTTTCGTTCGTACTCAATTTGATCACTCGTCTCCGACTGTTATCATGTGTTTTGTATGTATAAGTAATAAGTAATAGAGAATAATTATTTAATATTACTTAATAAGTAAGAGATAAGTCATAGGTCATTATTACGTACAAAATTACTTTGCCCATCCATAATAAGAATACACTTGTATTTAATAATTTAAATAGGCTAATTAGATTTTTCATTTATCTCATTTAAAAAGTACTTATGTACGTACGTACGTACAGTACGTATATCGGTTTTAAAATGTCAACCGACAATTTTAATCAATTATATTTAGATGATAATACTTCTAGCGAAATTGTTAAAGAATTATATAATCTATATAATAATGAAAGATTGAAGGGCAAAAATGTAGAACAAAGATTTAACATATGGGATCAATTTTTAGCAAAGAAGAACCAAAATTCAGATAATGTAATAAAGTGGTGCTTAGAAAACCAAATCAATTCT
Organism: Gigaspora rosea; assembly: GCA_003550325.1. Taxonomy (NCBI): domain Eukaryota; kingdom Fungi; phylum Glomeromycota; class Glomeromycetes; order Diversisporales; family Gigasporaceae; genus Gigaspora; species Gigaspora rosea. Next base: position 86,736 of record QKWP01001647.1, read on the forward strand.
ATGGCTCAAATAATTCTTGCACGTTGTTATCGGGTATGGTAAATGGATAGAAAAGGATGAACATAAGGCATTTACCTATTATCAAAAGTCTGCTGATATAGAACTTGATGAAGGAATATTTGGTGTTGGAAATTGCTATCAATTTGGATCTGGAGTTGAGAAGGATGAACATAAGGCATTCATTTATTATCAAAAAGCTGCAGAGATGGGTCACGCTAATGGAACACATAATGTTGGATATTGCTATTATGAAGGAATTGTTGAAAAGGATGAACATAAGGCATTCATTTATTATCAAAAAGCTGCAGAGATGGGTGACGCCGGCGGTGCAGTAAATGTTGGATATTTATATTTGAACGGAAGAGGAGTTGAAAAGGATGAAAAAAAAGCATTTGAATATTATAAAAAAGCTGCGGATATGGGCAGTGTTAGAGGGATTTTAGAAGTTGGTAATTGTTATCGAAATGGAATCGGTGTACCGAGAGATATACAACGAGCTAATCATTGGTACCGAAAGGAAAGAGTTGTAAAAAGGATAAACAAGTCATCATATAAGGATATTGATGATAATTTGAAAAAAATATTAGAGGAGGAAAAGTATCAACTGTCATGGATTCCTTATAACGAATTCGGAAAAATACGAGAGATAGGAAGAGGTGGATTCGCAACTGTGTATTACGCGTAAAAATACAAATACTTGGACGTCAATTGCACTTAAATTGATTCATGGTTCAAATAAATCTAATCAAGAATTTATCAGTGAGGTAATATTAATGTAATTAAAAATTTGTCAATTTGCTAATAATGCTATATTTTTTTATTTTTAAAATTTATATAATTTAATAATGGTAGTTGAAACAATATTGTGAGATCGGATACGAGAATCCATCATTCTTAAAATGTCACGGAGTATCAAGAGATGATAAATCTAAAGATTACATTATCGTTTTGAAATACGCGAGTAAAGGTTCATTGCGTCAAAATCTTCCTGATGTAGCACAAATGGCATGGAAAGATAAGTTGAATGTGTTGTATTCCATCGTTTCAGACCTTGAATCAATCCATTCACAAGAATTGGTTCATCGAGATTTACATTCTGGAAATATCTTGCAAGATCATTTACACAGTGCATATATTACTGATTTGGGACTTTCGATATCATCTGATATCAAACAAAAAGAAGGAATTCATGGTGTTGTGCCATATGTAGCACCCGAAATTCTAATGGNCAAGCAGCTGATATCTACAGCTTTGGGGTTATCATGTCCGAAATATCAACGGGAAGAAGAGCATTTGATGGTGAATCTTTTAACGATACTAAGTTTGCGATAAGAATTTGTCAAGGAAAAAGACCAGAATTTGATAAGAAAACACCAGATTGTTACGTTAAATTAGCCAAGAGATGCATGGACCAGGATCAGAATAAACGGCCCACGGCAACTGATATTGCACACATAATTGGATATTGGCTTTACGAGATGAAGCAGGATGAAAATGAAAACAAGAAACAATTTTTAGAAGCCGATAAATTTAAACCTAACATTGAATTACCAAAACATTCGAATCATATGTATACCAGCAAACTCATCAAAACAGGAGAGATAAGCAGATTATCAGAAATATCTGACGACCAATAATTCGAGGTTTAATTAATTCACATTTCTTACTAAAAAAAATTATTAAAGAAGAATAGATATAATTTATTTAAAGAAAAACTTTATTTGTGCTAGTATATATCGATACATTAAAATTTTGCATGTCTGTGGCGCAGATAACAGATATGATATGTTAAATCGACGTGTTCTCCAAAGTTGTTACTTGTGGAAGTAATTTATATAAAGGGCATACTTATGAGGAAGAGAAAAATTTATTGTATTATTATTAGTCGCATTAGGTATTTAATAAAATTATATATTATTACGTAAATGCTAAGGTATATGTATGTCGTCAAATGGAATCATCTCACCAGACTTAGCAATATATCGCAATTTATTGGCATGAAAAATCTTCGACATTAAGGAACTTAATACTTGTAAGAGCTGGCACGTACAGTACAGCACTACGTTAGGGCGTGTCACCAATGATCATCCTAATTAGAATACTATTTTTTTTTTCCTCTAGACTAGCTCTACACTTTTGAAATGGTGCTATTTTTTTATAAAAAATATTTCGAACGTTGATGATTCGATTATTGCCTTTATTCCTTTACTTTTTTTTTTTAATAAAAAAAAAAAGATGAAAAAAAGCACTATTTTAGTGTAAAAAAAAAAAAAAAAACTATATTTGATTAAATTACGTACGTAAATGTTTGGTAAAATTTATAGTGATAATCATATTAATATGGGATCGATTTTAATATTAGGCTATATAAATTTAATAAATTGCCAATTTCTGCCAAGCTTTAAAAAAAAATAATTGTCCGGGTTGATAATTTTTTTTTTTAGCAACAGTATTAAAGTAGATTCAGTTGGCGTAGAAATTGTATTGACAATATTTTCATTTTGTATCATTAAATAGCTGCAGAATCCGTAGTGTTTGTATTAATAATAGGTAAAGAAGATACATTAGATTCAATAGAATCTTTATTGTTAACTTTTTTTAATAGCACTACGGAATTTTTTTAAATGGTTTCGCTGACTATAATGTTTGATTGCTTTTGCCACGTTTTTTTTTTAAAGTATAAGCATAAAAAATCGCAAATTGTTTAATACCTGATACAGTATTAAAAATGTTATTGATTTAAATAATGATTAAAAATACATTTTTAGATAATAAAATTACTTACCTCAGAATCCTGACTCCAAAATCCCAACACCTAAAATCCAATTTTTGATACTATCTGGATTCTGTTTCTGGATTTTGAGCGTCGAGTGATTCTAAGGTAAACCCAAAATTACCATGAGAAAACCCGAAATTAGTGATGATTATTAGTGGCCCTGCCTATGTTTGATTTTAATAGGCCGTTATATATACACCTTAGCTAGACTTTAGTAACTTATACAAATTGCCTAAATGACTTTGAGAAGTTTAAGTCCATATCAATTTTAAATTTTTTTCAAAACTGCGATTTCTATTACCTGTGAATACCAAAAAAGGTTCATAAAGATCATAATGGAAGAAGATAAAAATACTAAACAGTTATTATACTGTAATTACTCTATTTTGTTATTCATATTATGTATCATTTTCAAAATCCGTTAATTATTGTTATAATTAACATGTATTATTATCATTAAACATTTCTTTTTTCTTTGTTATTACTATAATCAAACCGATACTACTAATGTTTTTTTTTTTCGTGTTCGACTGCATATATATAATTAGCAATTAATGTTACGGATCATAATGATATCAGATTAAAATGAAATATATGATATTACCGGTATAAAAAAAATTGACAAATCACCGAAAAATAAAATTTTTTGGCGCATTTTTTAGGGTTAGGGGTTAAGGTTAGAGGTTAGTTTTAGAGTAGAGTATAATATTAAACAAGTATAAGTGGGTTAAAAAGAAAGAGATTTCATTTTTAACATAAATAACGTATAATATATAATATATACTATATATATAATACTAATTATACATCAATAGAAAACTCTGCTGATGATATCATTGAAAGTCAAAGAATGGTAAAAAAAAAAATAAATAAATAAATAATGATTCAAGTAGAATGCATTTTTAAAGAAATAAGCTATCGCATATGCTTTGCGATAAATTCATGTTTATGCAGATTTATAACATAAAGCGATTCCGATTAAAGTATAAACATTCTTGGTCCGGGGAAAATTAAGTAACGCAAAAATCAGCCTATAAAAGTTGTGTTGCACGGCAATGATGCAAACTCTCTAAAATAAGAGTTAGAGATGGGCAAAGTCAGTTACATATTATTACTTGCAATAGGTAATTGGGCTGGAGCTGAGGAACGAAGTGGAAGACCTTAAAGTCAGGAATTTATTGATGTCCGGCTCCCGCCCCTGTAGTTGTGATAAATTCTTAGCAATCCCCTGTAAACCTTTTTTAATCAGCAACCCGATCATTGAATAGAATTATTAAAACAAAATTGATTAGTAAACTGATTAATAGTTCGACACGTTGAATTTTTTTTACATTGAAATTTATAATAAAATGCAAAAACACAAGAATTTATACGCCTGAGCAAAAGACCGCAAGTAATGATGCTAGAAGATTGGCTTCGATGACACACGAAGAACAATCAAGTAATGATGCTAGAAGATTGGCTTCGATGACACCTGAAGAACAATTAAGTTATCGAAATACGTAGTGAATTAACAAAAAGGCAAACGGCAAAATTTTATTAGTGAAAAGGAAAATCAGACCAAAATGACGAATAGACAAATAATCATACAGTATGTTTAAAAATTATACAGTGAATTTATTTAATTTTATTTTTTTTAGAAAATCAAATACTTTGTCTCTACTACTCGTCTGCCAGCTTTCCGACAATGATCGTAATCTCCTAAAAAGTTTCGCGATACAGTCAAAGTTTAATATTATAACAAACCGAATAAACATTGGCGACAAGGAATATGCTACAGGTTTTAAATTTGTTGCTATATCAAGAGTCCATGCTCTTGCTGGTCTTCGTTTCAATAATAAATTACAACTGCGTACTAATATAAAATTATAAATATGTTTTTGCTTATATTAATGAATTGGATTTTAATTATATTATATATTATATATTTTTGATGTATTAGATACTAATTTTACGGGGTTTAAAAAAATAGAATTTAGAATTAATACTTAAGGCTCCAGCCCTATAAAACGCCGCCGTTTTATTACTAGTAATAAGTATTTTTTTTTATTCTTAGCCGCAATGTCCTCAATTTGATCACTCGTCTCCGACTGTTATCATGTGTTTTATATGTATACATAATAAGTAATAGAGCGTAATAATTATTTAATATTATTTATAGGTCATTATTACGTACAAAATTACACTTGCATTTAATAATTTAAATAGGCTAATTAGATTTTTGATTTATCTCATTTAAAAAGTACTTATGTACGTACGTACGTACGGTACGTATATCTTTGGTTTTAAAATGTCAACCGACAATTTTAATCAATAATATTTGAATGACAATATTTTTAGTGAAATTGTTAAAGAATTATATAATCTAAAGAAAGATTGAAGGGCAAAAATGTAGAACAAGCATTTAACATATGTGATCAATTTTTAGCAAAGAACCAAAATTCAGATAATGTAATAAAGTGGTGCTTAGAAAATCAATTCAATTCTATGGCTCAAATAATTCTTGCACGTTGTTATCATCATGGTAAATGGATAGAAAAGGATGAACATAAGGCATTTACTTATTATCAAAAGTCTGCTGATATGGAACTTGATGAAGGAATATTTTGTGTTGGATATTGCTATGATGAAGGAATTGGAGTTGAAAAGGATGGACATAAGGCATTCATTTATTATCAAAATGCTACAGAGATGGGGCACGCTGCAGGAACATATAATGTTGGATATTGTTATCGAAATGGAATTGGAGTTGAAAAGGATGAACATAAGGCATTCATTTATTATCAAAAAGCTGTAGAGATGGGACACGTCTTCGGAGCAGTAAATCTTGGATATTGCTATTTGAACGGAGACGGAGTTGAAAAGGATGAAAAAAAAGCATTTGAATATTTTAAAAAAGCTGCGGATATGGGCGATGTTACAGGGATTTTAGAAGTTGGTAATTGTTATCGAAATGGAATCGGTGTACAGAGAGATATACAACGAGCTAATCATTGGTATCGAAAGGAAAGAGCTGTAAAAAGGATAAACAAGTCATCATATGAGGATATTGATGATGATTTGAAAAAAATATTAGAGGAGGAAAAGTATCAATTGTCGTGGATTCCTTATAACGAATTCGGAGATATAGAAGAGATAGGAAGAGGTGGATTCGCAACTGTGTATTACGCGTATTGGTGCGATAAAAATACAAGTACTTGGACGCCAATTGCACTTAAATTGATTCATGGTTCAAATAAATGTAATCAAGAATTTATCAGTGAGGTAATATTAATGTAATTAAAAATTGTCAATTTGCTAATAATGCTATATTTTTTTTATTTTTAAAATTTATATAATTTAATAATGGTAGTTGAAACAATATTGCGAGATCGGATACGACAATCCATCATTCTTAAAATGTCACGGAGTATCAAGAGATGAATTACGCGAGGAAAGGTTCATTGCGTCAAAATCTTCCTGATGTAGCACAAATGGCATGGAAAGATAAGTTGAATGTGTTGTATTCCATCGTTTCAGACCTTGAATCAATCCATTCACAAGAATTGGTTCATCGAGATTTACATTCTGGAAATATCTTGCAAAATCATTTACACAGTGCATATATTACTGATTTGGGACTTTCGATATCATCTGATATCAAACAAAAAGAAGAAATTAATGGTGTTGTGCCATATGTAGCACCCGAAGTTCTAATGGGTAAAGAGTGCACGCAAGCAGCTGATATCTACAGCTTTGGGGTTATCATGTCCGAAATATCAACGGGAAGAAGAGCATTTGATGGTGAATCTTTTAACGATACTAAATTTGCGAAAAGAATTTGTCAAGGAAAAAGACCAGAATTTGATAAGAAGACACCTGATTGTTACGTTAAATTGGCCGAGAGATGCATGGACCGAGATCAGAATAAACGGCCCACGGCAACTGATATTGCACACATAATTGGTTATTGGCTTTACGAGATGAAGCAGGATGATAATGAAAACAAGAAACAATTTTTAGAAGCCGATAAAATTAAACCTAAAATTGAATTACCAAAACATTCGAATCATATGTATACCAGCAAACTCATCAAAACAGGAGAGATAAGCAGATTATTAGAAATTCCTGACGACCAATAATTCGAGGTTTAATTAATTCACATTTCTTACGATAAATTTTTTTTAAAATCAGGTGATCATGGATATTATCACAACTGTACAAGTAATTTTTTGCGTAATCCTTTTTTTACTCTCTTAAAAAAATGGATGTATATCACTTCTTTACAAGAAATTATCAAGGTTGGACATATAGATGGAGGTGAAATTGCCTTTCTTCATAGAAAAAAAATTGTTGAAATTGTTGAAATTGGTTAACGTAGAAATTAGTGACATTAGTTTTTTAGTTCATAAATATAACATTTTATTATATTAAGAATTGTTTAAATATTTTAAACTAAAATAAATCAAACAATATAACTGTTTATAATCTAAAATGAATTAATTTATTTGATCCGAAATTTTATAATAATCGGGGATGATCATAATTAAAGTTTTCCTTTTCGTTTGTAGATTGCTACTTAAAAGCGTGACTTTTTATGTTTTATCCACTCATCGACCAAACTACTTTATTTTTTAAAATTAAGTGATCATAGATAGCTACATAGTATGCGTAATAACAGTTTGTACTAACGTTAATACAGTAATAAATAAATGTTAATAAATCAAGAAAAATTTTGATATAAATCTTTGCCTTCAGGCCTCAATCTATTCAAAACCTTAACCTTTTTTTCAACCTCTTTTATTTCTTTACCACTGTTATCATAGCACTTAACCTTTGTTTTTGCGCGCATAAAGATATTTAAAGCATGCCACGTACTCATGCGACTTTAGCATGTATATATTGTCAAAAGAGACATGAAAGATTTTCTGAGAAACACACTTGCATGAACTGTAGAAAACGCAACCGTCCCTGTATTTCTGTCCCAGGTTACAAACGCGGACCCAAGGCACGCAAACTGATAATCGAACCTTTCCAAATATTAACCCTTATGAGACTACTGAAATATTCCAAAATACGTTCATTAATCAACCTACCTTATCATATTCCCTTTTCGTTCTCGGTGTATTTATGCCAAATATTACATTATTCCCTACAAACGATCCTCATTCTTATAACAATACGATCACTACTCTACCCATTAATCCTTATGGAACTACCAAAACATTACGAAATGCGTTCATTAATCAATTCTCATCTTACAATAACGATGAACCAGAGCTAAATAATGACCAAAATATTACACCTTCCTCTGATTCTTTTCCTACTAGTTGTTTGAATGATTCCTTCTTTTTCGAAACTCAACATTCTTATGATAATGCCATTACTATTCCCAATATTGACCCTTATGGGACTATTGAAGCATTCCAAAATATGTTCATTAATCAGTCCCATCATCATTATCATCATCATCCTCTTTCATTCACGATGAACCAGAGTCAAATTACGAACAAAATATTACACCATTCTCCAATTCTTTCCCAAATGATTTTTCCTCTTTCGAAACCAACATTCTTATAATAATGTCATTACTACTACGCCAAATATTGACTTTTATGAAACTATCGAAACATTCCAAGATACGCCCATAAATCAATCCCCTTCAACATCATCACCCTCTTTCATTCACAACGAACTAGAGCTAAATGACGAATAAAATATTATATCTTCCTTTAGTTCCTTTTCTACCAGTTGTTCAAACGATTCCTTCTTTTTTGAAACTCAACATTCTTATAATAATATCGCTACTACTCCAAATATTAACACTTATGGGTTTGTCGAAACATTCCGAAATACGTTCAATCCTCATAATCTTAAACCTTCTGTTCACGATGAACCAATGCCAAATGATGAATAAAATATCATATTCTTTAATTTTTTTTTTCTGCTAGTTATCAATCGATTTCTTTTCTTTTTCGTAACTCCATATTGTTTTACATTACCTGTTACTATTTTTTTCAATATTGAATCATAAAGTAATCAAAATACTTCGCTGAACATATTCAAATGGCTCTCCTTTCGAAACTTCGCATCTTCCAAAGCTAATTTCTGTGAAGCTACTAAAATATTTCAAAATACGTTTGTTAATCCTTTCCTATCAGCTATCATACTTTTCTTTTATTCACGAAGAACCAATATCGCGTCATTCTTCAAAAAATATGCGAACCAGTGATCATTTGTGTTATCATCATTGATGCACTTTTGTGCTGTCAGAATTTTTTTTTTCATTGACATTCGCTTCAAATATTCATTACAAATACTTGTTAAAAAATACTCGTTTACAAACGTAGATTATAAATATTATTCATAATATAAACATTTTAATTTATCGTTAACACAAACATTTCTTTTTTTTTGATTACATTTGTTTTATTTATTACAAATATTTTTTTTATTATATTCCTTCATTATTAGTTATAAGCATTCTTCTTTTTCATTATACAAAAATGGCTATAACTAAAATAATGATCTAAATAACATTATAGTATATTATTATATCAAGATGGTGACTATAATGAGTTAGTTATTTGTCATAAATTATTTTTTTATATGACAATTCTATGCTATTAGAAAAAAAATTTTTTTTATCATAAACATCATTATTTGTAAATCAAAGATTTTAAATATGTAATATTATAAGCAAAAAATTTAAGATGATAATATAGTAAACCACTTAAAATTTGTTATATCTTTCAAAAATAATTAAGAATGCTACTTATAAAACAAGAAATTACATATTATTAATTTATTTATATATATTAGTTCGCAGTTCACAGTTGAGGGTAAAAATTTTATAGTCAAATGCGACACAATATCACCATTATTCATAGAGGTAAAATATTATACTTTCCCGGTGCTAAAAAAAATCATATAGTAAAAAATTAGAAAAAAGTCTAACCCGATTTTAATGACTTAACTATCATTAGAACGGTTTACAAAATTTAATTAGTAATTATAAAAGGTTTACTTAGTAAAAAAAACCATTGATTAAATCGGATACAAATCAAGTCAAACGGAAAGTCTACGGACACGTGACAATCTAACGATTATGTGAATTTTTTTAAAACTTTAATCGAAGATAGCACAATACCATTTAACGAAGTTTGATGAAATTTTATAAAAATTCAACAAACTTGGTTAGGTGGTTGTCAAGAAAATTTCGCTCAAAATCCAAGAAAGATAAACAAGAAACTATTTTTTTAAACCTTCGTGAGAAGTTTTCACGAAGCCACTTAATCAAATTCGATAAAAATTTTTTGTTTTCATTCTATAGATATGTAGAATTAAAACATTCAACAAGTTTGATTAAGTTTTGTCGAGAAAATTTCGCTTGAAGTTCAAGATTTATTCCGCGTATCTCAAGTATCTCAATGTGATTTGCTAGTTATAGAGATCGTGCACAAGTACTATATTAATTCCTTACGGTAATTTTGTGAAATGCAGATATTACATTTTAGCCAATCAACGCAACTCTAAGATAAAAAACGATGGTCTCTGACCATCTTTTTTTTTTGATCGCGAGCTTGACCGAATAATTTATTTTCCACTAATTAAAAATTATGCTCCGACCTATTAATTTAGGTGCTTGAGAGCACCCTAAATCGAGTTTTGAAAAGCCTAAAAAATCTAATGAACTTTTTTTTTTTTTATTTAATTCTACATATTTTCAGAGTTAGTCAAAAAATTTTTATCTAATTTGATTAGGCGATTGTCAAGAAAACTTCGCTCGAAATTTTAAAAAATTCAGACTCATTTTTTATGTAGATGTCGACAACAACGTATCATATTTGTTTATCAAATTTGGTTTGGTGTTTGTCAAGAAAACTTCGCACAAAGTTTTAAAAAATACAGACTAAGCTTTTCTTGACAACCACCTAACCAAATTCATTGGGGGTTTTTTTTATTATTATTTTAATTAGAATTAAAAAATAAAAAATTTTCATCAAATTTGTTAAGTGGTTATCGTACTATCTTCGATCAAAGGTTTGAAAATTTTCATATAATCGGTCACGTGACCAATGTGTCCGTTAGGTTTCCAGGATTACGTGAAGCAATTTTTTCCTTCCAAAAAATCTACAGTAAATCTTATCTTATATGTAAGTACTGTATCTATTATATGTTTAATGCGTTACTTGACACTACAGAGCAACGGATTCCTAAAACCCCGTCATCACTTGGCGATTCCTAAGAGACCTGAAATTTTTTTTTTGTTCTCCGGGAACATAAGTTATTAAAGTTATGCTCCTAAAAAATTTTCAATGATCCTAATTATAACAGAACAGGTGAAATCTGAGTTGCAAAATAGTGAAATCCGCTTTGTGGATCAGGTTAGGGTGAAATCCGCGTTTATTATGTTTTTTATTATATAAGCGGATTTCATCCTCATGTCAAGACAACTCAGGTTTCACCTTGTCGTATTATAACTTTAATGTTCCCACTTTGTTCCTAAAAGGGAACATAAATTCTAAATCCAGTGTTCCTAAATTTTTTTAAATGTTCCCGGGAACATTGGGAACATTATTAGATCTCTAACACCAACTGAGATATTACATTATAATTAGCTAATATGGAAACGATATAATTTCGAAATGTTAGATTCCAAATGTCAATAGCAGAGACCAAATATAATCGGTAGCTTGTGGCAACTCATGATCGGGATAAGGTATTGAAACCTCGCCGCAGCTCGAAAAGAGAAATATATATAAAAAATTAGTGTAGAATTAGCATTGAATATAAGAACAATAAGCAGAATAATCGGATTACTTATTCCAGTTTCCAGTTTTCATCCCAGCAAAACCCAAAGTCTGATACTCGGACCAAGTCTTTCACGCCTCTTTCAAGACTTGCGTTCAGGAGTCTTGGACGACTATTAAATAGTTTTAGGTGTTTTAGATTAGTTGTGTTTATTTTTCACGTGCGCACACTTTGCGCACGTGAAAATAAACACTGTTATAGTCATTGCCCTATTGTCACCACTTTATCAACGGTCACAGGAGTTTACAACGACTCAAAGTCTAATAATTTGTTTAAAATAGGGCACCTTAAATAAAACGTATAGTAATATCTAGATTTAAACGAAAGGTATTCGCACTTTAATGCCGAGGCGAGATTCTCTACCTTTAATTAGTGTGCATACTGAAAATATCGGTATGCGCGAAATGATGCTTGTGAAAGTTATTTCGCTCCCTTTAAAAATATCGCCTACGCACGTCTCGAATAACGAGCCCTCGTATAACATCGGATCAAAAAATTTACCCTTTTATTTCGAAATAATGTACAGATATAAAATAACGCGCGGCAATGAATTATTTTGTATATATGGACGTCATCAATAAAAACGAGTTATTGTGAGGCTCAGTAGCTTTTTTTCACAAGATTATAAATTTAGATCTGGCAGGGTAGTTTATACCCTGCGTACTTGATATAGTGACCAAGGTAAAGTACTAGGAACGGTACAGTTTGACTGATAATGCATGCACTGCATGTGATCAGATTGTCCTGCTATTTCTATGTTTTTCCGCTTTTCGTAAACAGAAATTTATGATTTAGTTGGTCAATATAACAAACTAAATGGGAACTTTTTTTACACTCTTAAATGGCATCTGTATAAGAAATTATCCAAGGTTGGACAGCTTCTACTTTATTCTATAAATATACAGAATTAATTCCGATGCTTGGTAAACAATAAATTTTTTTTTTGCATTAAACAATAAACTTTTGTTTGCACTAAACAATAAATTTTACACTAACGCTAAACAATGAATTTTTGTTTGCACTAAACAATATATTTTTGGCGATATTACTATACGAATAAAAAATTTTACTATATTTATACATGATTGTCTTATGACGCCTTTATCTGTAATATACAATAACGTTAATACAGTAAAAAATAATAGATCAAGAAAAAATTTTGATATAAATCTTTCCTTCAGACCTCAATTTATTCAAACTTAAAACTTTTTTTTTTCAACCTCTTTTATTCTTTACCACTGTTATCATAGCACTTAACCTTTGTTTTTGCGCGCATAAAGATATTTAAATTATGCCACGTATTAATGCGACATTAGCATGTAAATATTGTCAAAAGAGACATGAAAGATGTGAAAGACTTTCTGAGAAACACACTTGCATGAACCGTAGAAAACGCAGCCGTCTCTGCATTTCTGTCCCGGGTTACAAACGCGGACCCAAGACACGCAAACTGATAATGGAGCCTTTTCCCAATATTAACCACTATGGGACTATTGAAACATTCCAAAATACGTTTATTAATAAACCTTCCTTATCATATTTCCCTTTCGTTCACGGTGTATTTATGCCAAATATCACATTATTCCCTACAAACGATCTCTTTTTCAGAACTCTTTATTCTTATAATAATACGATCATTAATCCCTATAGGACTACTAAAACATTACAAAATACGTTCATTAATCAATCCTCATCTTACAATAATGATGAACCAGAGCTAAATAATGATCAAAATATTACACCTTCCTCTGATTCATTTTCTACTAGTTGTTCGAATGCTTCTTTTTCGAAGCTCAACATTCTTATGATAATATCATTATTATTCCCAATATTGACCCTTATGGGATTATTGAAGCATTCCAAAATATGTTCATTAATCAGTCTCCATCATCACCCTCCATCTCTTTCATTCACGATGAATCAGAGTCAAATAATGAACAAAATATCACATCATTCTCCAATTCTTTTCCTACTAGTTGTTCAAATGATTTTTTTTTCTTTCAAAACTCAACATTCTTATAATAATGTCATTACTACAAGTCCAAATATTGACCTTTATGAAATTATCGAAACATTCCAAGACATGCTCATTAATCAATCCCCTTCAACGTCATCACCCTCTTTCATTCACGACGAACTAGAGCTAAATAGCGAACAAAATATTATATCTTCCTCTAGTTCTTTTTCTACCAGTTTCTCAAACGATTCCTTCTTTTTTGAAACACAGCATTCTTATAATAATATCGTTACTACTACTCCAAATCTTAACCCTTATAGGTCAGTCGAAACATTCCGAAATACGTTCAATCCTCATCATTATCCTAAATCTTCTGTTCACGAATGAACCAATGCTAAATGATGAATAAAATATCACATTCTTTAATTTTTTTTTTTCTGCTAGTTATTCAACCGATTTCTTTGCTTTTTTGTAGCTCCATATTGTTTTACCTTACCTGTTGCAATTTTTTTCAATATTGAATTATAAAGTAATCAAAATACTTCGCTGAACATATTCAAATGGCTCCCCTTTCGAAACCTCGAATCTTCCAAAGCTAATTTCTGTGAAGCTACTAAAATATTTCAAAATACGTTTGTTAGTCATCCTTTTCTTTTATTCACGATGAACCAATATCGCGTTATTCTTCAAAAAATATGCGAATCAGTGATCATTTGTGTTATCTTCATTGGTGCTTTAGATTTTTTTCATTGATGCACTTTTGTGCTGTCAGATTTTTTTTTTTTTTTACAACAAATACTCGTTAAAAATACTCGTTTACAAATGTAGATTATAAATATATTATTCATTATATAAACATTTTTATTTATCATTACATAAACATTACTTTTCTTTTTTGATTACATTTGTTTTGTTTTATTACAAATTTTTTTTTTTTATTATATTCCTTCATTATTAGTTATAAGCATTCTTCTTTTTCATTATACAAAAATGGCTGTAGCTAAAAATAATGATCTAAATAACTTTATAATATATTATTATATCAAGGTGGTGACTATAATGAGTTAGTTATTTGTTATATAAATTACTTTTTTATTCAGCTATTCGAAAATTTTTTTTTTATCAGAAACATATTGTTTGTATATCAAAGATTTAAATATGTAATATGATAAGCAAAATATTTAAAATGATAATATAGTAAACTACTTAAAATTTGTTACTGTATAAAGCGCGAAATAACGCCCACGGGCGTTATTTTGAAAATCGAATCTCCTAAAATAGCGTAATCTCAAATTAACGTCCCGAATTAACGCGCATCCCAATATAACAAGTAATTTTTCGCACGAAAGAATATGATTCACGTCTATAAACATATTAATTGTCCATTTAGATCATATCCAGCTTTAAATATAACAATGTAGTCATTACGAACAGGTAATTGCTCATTTTAAAGATTTGGTATTGGAAATGGAAACAAATGTACCGAAAATCCGGAAGTAATCGACGTAAGGTTTGTGAAGTTTGTGAAGATAAAGGCAAAGGATACAAGAAAATTAATCGAAGGCGCAATGGGAAGATTAAATATAAATCGATAGTAAAGGGAATAAAGAACGTTAATGCAAATGATCAAGGTAATCGGAATATGAAGGAAAAAACGAAAATCAAAGACATATCTGAACTGAAGGTCCTGGAAAGGGAAACATTCGAAAGAGCGAATGTGATGAAGATGAAAAGAAAACATTTGAATGTCGTCAAAAATCAGCAAACTGAGTAAGGCAGATAGTGCGTATATGGTTGGACATTGTAACCGAAAGCGAATTGAAGACGAGGTGGGTTTGAGGATAATGTCATGATGATGTGTGTTGATAAAGAGAAAATTGATCAATGGTTAGTTCGATAAATGATGAAAATTTGTGAAATGAATAATGAAAAATTTTGAAAACTCACCTGAACCAGATGTTTAAGTGATCCAAAGATTGAATCTGTCAATAAATTTGATGAAATTGTAAAAAATGAACTGAATAAGGATAAAATAAAGGTAAAGTTGCAAACGTTGTCGAAGCTGCTAATGAAGTTGGTGAAAATGGTACGATGTCTGATCTTTTCGTGTTCGTATTGGTTATGTCGCAGGTGTATGAAACTTTGAGGACGAAGTTACTGGGGATCTAACTGATGACATAAGTAAATCGATACTTTTGGAATTTGTGGTGTTGGTGGAGTATCTGAACAATACTTCAATCCAAAGGCATTAAAAAGTGAGTGGCTTTAACTACCGGTATATAAAGATGAACCCCACCCGCGATAGTTTGATATTAGGTACTATACGTAGCACCACTATATAAGGCGCATGCGCGTTATTTTAAAATATGTTAACTTTGGAAAATCGATTCTTATTTCGAAATATCTCTCATGTACATACTCAAAATAACGCGCAGGTCGATTAATTAACGCGTTAGGTGGGCGTTATTTCGCGCTTGGACGATATACTTTTTAAAAAGTATTTATACTCTAAAATAAGAAATTATATATTATTAATTTATGGCAATTACTATTTGTACACTAATATATACATACGATAACTCAAAATTTTGCTTATGAAACCACCCTTCGGGCTCTAACAAAAAATATTCCTTGCAAAATTTATTATAAACTACAACTCCTTCCAATCCTTAAATCGGGTTTAATTTTGCGGATTTGCAAATCAATTAATTAGTACCCGTGTACGTATAAATAGTTTTTTCTTTAATTTATTTATATTTATATAAATTTAGTTTAAGGAATAGTTCGCAGTTCACAGTTGAAGGTAAAAATTTTATAGTCAAATGCGACACAATATCACTATTAGTTTCATAGTATACTTTAATTTATCCTAGTTTCCCAGTAAACTGATACTCAGACCAAGTCTTTCAAGCCTTCCGTTTCAAGGTTCAGGAGTCTTGGACAGATTTAGTGTTTTAGATTAATTGATTGTGTAGTTATTTCCCTATTCTCAACGGTCACAGAGTTTACAATTGTATTTCTGCTAGCTTGATATCTCAAATTAACGACCCAAAGTCTAATATTTTGTTTAAAATAGGGCGTCTAAAATAATGTATAGTAGTAGTTAGATTCAATGTTCAACAAACGAAATATTCGCACTTTAATGCCGAGGCGAGATTCTCTACCTTTACTTTTTTTATGCATACTGTACATGTCGGTATAAGTGAAATGATGCTTGTGAACGTTATTTCATTCCCTTCGCCTACGCACGTCTCGAATAACGAGCACCTCATATAACATCGGATCAAAAAATTGACCCTTTTGTTTCGAAATAATGTGGCAATATGGTATATGGTGTCTAGCGATGACATTTAAAATTTCTTCACACAGTTTTACTTAAATTACGTATATAATAATTTACATTGCTAAGCTAATTGCTAAATTGAACTTTTTAATAAAAAAAATGATAAATATAGATACAGTTTGACTAACGACGTTCCATATCATGCACCATATGAGCGATAAATACTAGCGACGTCACGAAAACAGCCAAATTAAGTTCGATAAATTTTTCTTATTTTTATTCTATAAACATACAGAATTAAAGTACTGTAAACTAATTCCGATCGAATTTGGATATATATCATTAATGCTATTTTAGATGTTAGAAATAGCTGTACACTCTGCTTGTAGTTAGTAAATTATTATTAAGTGTGCTTCGTAATTGATTCCTTATCATATGACAATCCCATTAACAATGTCTTTTGCAAATTCAATTTAGTGTCTCATAAATTTGATTGAAATAATAAATTTTTAAGAAAATGTTGACTGATAACTTTATGTAACTATGTGAGCTTTATAAAGTTACCTGTCAATTTTTTTAAAAGGCTTCAACGATTTGAAGTTAATATTGTCAAATATAGATTTCAGCATCATATGAACGTAACACTTTCAAATCGCTTTAAAAGCGAAAATTTGAAACCTGACAAGTAACTTGTGGTACTTATTATGTAAAACAAAATTATCGGTTAGTCATTATAAATCTTGTCATTGTTAAAAGTTCTATGTTTTTAAAGATTCTCGATTTTTTTTTAGCCACGTTAAACAGTGCCCTCGATTCCGATTACCTAGCTTGTTTGCATATCATCACGTGACTTTAGCCTTGCCGTCGGTTCTAATAGTAAATATCATTGAAACAACTATAAAATGTTGTTTTTGGTTAAAATACAATTACAAACCCTTAGTTTGTTAAACAAGATTAAACCACGTTTAATGTATAATGAGAACAGGCTGTTGTGAAAATGAAGAGTCGTGAACATTAGCATCTCCACGAAACTTAGCTTCGTTTGCTAATTTTATCAATTGGTCGTAATTTTTTTTTTTATATAGATACTCTGCATAAGGTAATGAAATTTAAGCTCACTATTCAAGATAATCTGATATAGGGTTTTAACGTTAATTGTTGGCGATACGTCGATACGTCTAAAGTTTCTGATATACAATCGACTCATTCTATAAGTCCTCTTTGTAGCAAACTCATGAGTTATTAAAAAATTATTTTATAATTTAACATCTTTTGACGATTGTTCAGGATATGTTAACGTTATAATGTGAAAATATATACGTATACAAAATATATACATACGTATACAGTATATATATATACAGTGATGGCAATTTAATCGGCCAAAGAAAATTTAATTGGCCATCGGCCAATATATAATTATTTGGCCAAAATGGCCAAAATTTTGCGGCCAAAGTTGAATGTCAATTGGCCAGGCCAATAAAAATTATTTGGCCGATATGGCCGTTGGCCAATGGCCAAATGGCCAAACGGCCAAGTGGCCAAATTTCTCTGTATAGTAATAAAAAAGAAATGTATATATAAATACTGTATTATATGCATAGTAATGTTAATATATATTACATATATGTACTGGTTTTGTTTAAAGCCACGCTTTAACTATAAGAACCAATATTCTTGAATAGTATTTATTCTATATTACCTTCTCAAAAAAAGTTAATTAACACTATAGTTATCTATTCTCATGTGCTATTACTAAAGTTACGATAAAGAAATTGACGAACTATTGGAATTAATAAAACTCATAGAACTGGATCGATATTTAACTATACGTGAAAGAATAATTAAATCTAACGATTCTTTTCAAGTTCTTTTTTAATTATAATAGTTTGCTTGAAAGTTCGTTTTGAAAGCATATTAATATATAAGATAACTTAAGTAATAATTGTTAAGCTATATAAAAAAAATCTAGCGAAAGTAAAAAGTTATATAAAAAATAATTTAAGTGAAGGTTTAATAAGTTATATAAAAAATAATTTAAGTGAAAGTTTAATAAACTATATAAAAAAATAATTTAAGTGAAGGTTTAAAGTTATATAAAAGTATAATTTGAACAAAGGTTTAATAAGTAATTTGAGCAAAGGTTTAGTAAGTTATATAGAAAAATTACTTAAGTGAAGATTTAACCAATCAAATTACTAGTTTTATTTTTGGCCGTTTCGGCCAAAAAATGAAATTTATATTTTTGGCCTTTTGGCCTCGGCCAATGGCCGCGGTCATTGGCCGGCCAAATAACCAAGTGACATCACTGTATATATATGTAATCTGATATTACGTATTAATCGTAGAAATATGAAAAAAAAAACTTTTTTATAGATTTGCTGCATACTTTCCTAAATTTGGATATTAGCTTTAATGTTGGTTTTCCGTAATTCTTTGATCATGATATAACAAAATAACCCGTTCCATACAATACAGGGTTCCATACATTAAATGTTGTAGCGTAGAAATACATGAATCGACACATGATTTAACTGTACCAATTTGTAGTTGTAACGGTGAACATTTATAATCTAAAGTATAATTTGTATTACAGTATTACTACATCGACGAACTAAAAATTTGCTATATTTATACATGATTGACAACTAATCGATTAGTTGAGTTGATTAGTTGACTAGTTGTCAATTAGTTGAGTCGATTAGTTGAGTCGATTAGTTGAATCGATGAGTTGATTAGCATTTATATACTTTTACATAATTACAATAACGTTAATATAGTAATAAATAAATGTTAATATATAGATCAATACAAGGAAAATTTTAATATAAATCGACTAAGTCCCTTCAAAACTTTCTTTTTTTTCAACCTCTTTTTTATTCTTTACAAGCATCGTAAAAGTTTACCACTGTTATCGTAGCACTTAACAAATTTGTCTTTGATATTTAAATTATGCCACGTACTAATGCAACATTAGCATGTATATATTGTCAAAAGAGACATGAAAGATGTGAAAGAATTCCTGAAGAACGCACTTGCGTAAATTGTAGAAAACGCAACCGTCCTTGCATTTCTGTCCCGGGTTACAAACGCGGACCAAAACCACGCAGACTGATAATGGAACCTTTTCCTAATATTACCCCTTATGGGACTACTGAACCGATTATGGAGCCATTTCCTAATATTAACCCTTATGAGACTACTGAAACATCCCAAAATACGTTCATTAAACAACCTTCATTATCATATTCCCCTTTCGTTCCCGGTGTATTTATGCCAAATATTACATTATTCCCTACAAACGATCTTCATTCTTATAATAATACGATCAGTACTCTACCCATTAATCCTTATGGAACTACCAAACCATTACAAAATACATTCGTTAATCAATCCTTATCTTACCGTAACGATGAATCAGAGCTAAATAATGACCAAAATATCACATCTTCCTCTGATTCTCTTTCTACTAGTTCGAATAATTCCTTCTTTTTTGAACCTCAACATTCTTATGATAATATCATTACTACCCCCAATATTGACCCTTATGGGACATTCCAAAATGTGTTCATTAATCAGTCCCCCTCATCATCATCATTATCATCATCATCCTCTTTCATTCACGATGAACCAGAGTCAAATTACGAACAAAATATCACATCATCATCTGATTCTTTTTCTACTATGTATCCGAATGACTCCTTATTTTTCGAAACTCAACCTCCTTATAATAGTATCATAACTACTACTCCCAATATTGACCTTTATGAAACTATCGAAACATTCCAAGATATGTTCATTAATCAATCCCCTTCAACATCATCACCCTCTTTCATTCACGACGAACTAGAACTAAATAACGAACAAAATATTATATCCTCCTCTAGTTCTTTTTCTATCAGTTGTTCAAACGATTCCTTCTTTTCCGAAACTCAACCTTCTTATAATAATATCATTACTACTACTCCAAATATTAACCCTTATGGATCTGTCGAAACATTCCAAAATACTTTCATTAATCAATTATCTTCATCCTCTTTGGTTCACAATGAACCAATGACAAATGATGAATAAAATATCACATTCTTTACTTTTTTTTTCTGCTAGTTATTAAACCGATTTCTTTTTCTTTTTCGTAATTCCATGTTGTTTACATTACTACTATTTTTTTTTTCAATATTGAACTATAAAGCAATCAAGGTACTTCTCATTATCCACAAAGAGCTAATGCTGGACATATTCAAATGGCTCTCCCTCACATCTTCAAAAGTTAATTTTTAAAGTATTTCAAAATACTTTGTTAATCCTTTCCTATCATCCTTTTCTTTTGTTCAATGTTAAATAATCATCTTCAATTATCATTCTATTCTATCTCAGAATTTGCGTCATTCTCAAAATATGCGAACCAGTGATCATTTGCATTATCTTATTCACATCTGTGCCGTCAGATCTTTTTTTCGCTACAAAAATTCGTTAAAAATAAAATACTCGTTACAAATACTCGTTTACAAATTCAGGCTATAAATACATTCTTCATTATAATTTATCGTAACAATTTTTAACACAAACATTACTTTTTTTTTTATTACATTTGTTTTGTTTCGTTATAAATATTTTTTTTTTATTATATTGCCTTCATTACTAGTCATAAGCATTCTTCTTTTTCATTATATGAAATAGCTGTAACTAAAAATAATGATCAAAATAACCATTATAGTATATTATTATATCAAAGTGGTGACTATAATGAGATATTTATTTGTTATAAATTACTTTTTTTATTATTACAACTTTATGTTATTAGAAAATATTTTTTTATGATAAACACCAATATTTGTAAATCAAAAATTTAAATATGTAATATTACAGGCAAAAGATTTAAGAATAATAAATATAATATAGTAATCTACTTAATATACCTTTTAAAAATCTAAGCGTATGCTATTTATACTCTAAAACAAGAAATTATATACAGTATTAATAATTTATTTATATTTATAAATTTCTATCTAAGAGATGTTTGCAATTGAAGTGTAAACAATTTTACTATTAGTTTCATAGAAATGGAATGCTATTACATATTAAAAAAAAATCATGTAAAAAATTAGAAAATAGTTATATCTCGTGATCTAATAAACCGATTTTAATGATTTAACTATCATTAAAAATCAGGAAATATTAGTTCTACAAAGTTTAATTAGAAATTATAAAAGGTTAAAGGAAAAAAGGCGGCATGCCGTATTTGATAAAGTTTCGGGCGAAGTTTTTTTAATTTCCGAAATATTTCGGATTTTGCTAAAGCACCGAAATAGTGATGTTAAGGATTAAAATGAAATTTTTCTATTTTTTAAGGAAATTTTAAAAATTTTTAGGGGACACTTTTGGGGTTTTTTAGCATTAGGGTTAGGGTTTAGGGTTAGGATTATTAATAAACGAGTATATGTGTGTCTTATAAGCTTTAAAGGTGAGTAAGAGAGGTCCCCAGTTCATTTTAATCTGATTTCATTGTAATCTGCGACAATTGTATGTAAAAAGCCTCATCACATAACGTGACAACTTAGCATGTTATTAGTTGTGAGTATATATTATTATAAAATCGTCGCATTGTGTGCTGTATTACCTTGCCCATCTCTAATGAATATAAATTTGATAAAATCCGATACGAAATTCAAATATCTTAATAATGGATGAATTAACGATTTTTACGCATACATAACAGATAAGTAGTTAATGTGAAATATTCACGAATTTAAATATTGTTAAATTTTCCAAAAACCAATATGCATGATGGACAGATTTTATTAGTACTGTATATTGAGAGGTCATCAGAATTGAAACTATTGGATTCATATAGTGGAGACCACCAGTGTTGTTATGGGACAGCTCTAGACAAATTGTGGACAATTGTGGACAATTTTGGACTAAAATTTTAACCTATTTTTTTCTTTTCAGAAAAATATTCAAAACTATAAAAAATATATAATCATGTTTTTTTTAAACTAATTTATTAAATTTTAAAGTCAAAATATTCTTTGAACAGTTGTGGCCACTGTGGATATTTGGACATGAACATGGGTAAAAAAAAGTCTTGGACATAGTAGACATGACAACACTGGTAGAGACAGACTTGGTGAATTAGCTTTTTATTATATTGACAAGGGTTTTTGAAGGTTCAACATATGAATCTAATAGTCTATAATATTAAATCTAATGATCTTTCAATACTGATACAAAATATATCAACTATGCATATTGGTTTTGGGAGGTTTAATAGTAGTCAGCAAAGCTGCCCACATGTGCAACTGTCTAATTAATATCTTAATTATAGCATTATAAAAAATTTCATATGATTGGATTATATTTTTGAATATAACCAATTATAGCTTTGGATAATTTTAGACTTTGTGGTAAGACTAAAAAATAGACAATTATAGATTTTATTAAATATTTCAAAAACTTGTATACTAGACAAATTTAGTAACTACCCAAATTTCAAAATTATTAGTATCTGTAATAATAAAATCTATAATTATATATTTGTATACAGTCGCTTCTCTTTTATCTAACAGGCTATTCCACAGGCCATTCCAAGAGATTTTGTTCAGTTTAGAGAAAGTTTGTAATATAAAATTTCTCTTTCTAAATGAACTCTAATAAAAATTTGGCATATAAAAAGTTACTAAAAAAAAAAAAAAAAAAAACGAAAATGAAAAATTTTTTAAGCCCATTTAATATATTATCTGGCATAGATCATAAATATATATTCTTTAAACTGTATAGTGTACAAATTTGTATACTAAAATTTTTGACAATCTACTGCACCTTATTTTATTATGTCTTTACCCTCTAGTTCCTAAACTAGAATTAAAGTACGGTGGATTTCACCTAAAGCCATCATATAAAATACACTTAATTTAACTTAAAATAACATGATCAAATTTGAATATTTATTAATTTTTTTTTGATCAAATTATTTTTTACTAATTATCCACAAATCTATCAAAAAACATTTAATGTTTAATAAGTCAAACCTTTTGTAATATCAATTTAAAATTTGTCAATTTATATATATCTTATATATATTTTAAAAAAATTGGCACCTATAGTTTAATAATCTCACGCGAAAATAATTCTACCCTTCGGAATATTTCGGCATTACTTGCTCGTAATTTAAGTTCATTCACTATCTAAATCAGAAATTTATGGAATAGAAGTGCGCAAGATTCATGTAATGCATGAAGTCATGGGACATCCATTTGTCACGAGACCATAACCCGGGTCCAGGGACGATGATCAAAATAAAATTTTTGCTCAAAATTGGAATGTTCTGAAGCTTTGTGTTAATTGATTGTCTATCCTTCCGAAACTCTCTGCCAAAACTTGCAATTTGATTGGATCCTGGTCAAATTTTAGGCAAAAAATGGGATTCTGCAGCATTCTGCATTTTGCAGAAAATCATCGTCCCTGCTCGGGTCTGTGATGCAGGGAAATCGGTGGGTAAGTTTTTAAATTTTGATGAAGGAGGTGATGTATTTAAGAGTTGGATAAGAGTGATGTAATGAGCAAGGGATAACGTTTAATGATATAATGGGAACTGGCCTTTTAAGAAAGGTAAAGTTGGAAAATTGTTCCACTCCTTTTGTCTTTGCTGTTAGCTCGACGCAATTGTCAAAGAGCTCCCACCCTCTCAAATGGCAGAATTTGGAAAAGGGTTTGTTTGTTATGAATTAGTACACCGCCTACGAACAATATTTAAAAGCAAACAAAAACTTAAAGAGTGTTTCACACGGGCTAAAACCAAGTACAACAAAATATCAACCCTTATCAACAATATAATTTTGTAAGTTAAAATATATTAAATATTAATTCGATCTTAATTTTTTGATACACGAAAATTAATTATATTTCGCATAACTTACTGCATTCTTCTGAAACGTTTCTTGTTAATTTTTTAAATTCGAAACTGGCATTTCATTTTGTTAGATATTTGAAATAAACTATTCAAATTTGGTATCTTTTCCCATGGTATATGTGATGCCCATTTTTTGTAGGTGGTTTACTTAACCAAACGGTACATACCGGATATTATACAGTAATAGGACAACTCAATCGAATACCTTACTTAAATAGCATATAAAATACACGTAATAAATGAAACTATTAGATTCGAGTTACATAACTAATCAATGTTATGTTATGCGCATACCCAGGATTATATGCCAAGCAAAATTTATAATATCAATCAAACGCCTTACATTTTGATCTTAAAATAGCATACAAAATACACGTAATAACCCGAAAATAAGAATTCATGAATCTATCCTATGATAATTTGTCTTATAGCCACTAACCAGAAAGGTAATGCTAATTGAGTTCATAGTGGCGTATAAATTTTAAAGTAATAATGCTAAAAAAGATGGAATGATGTCAAGAGCTGCACAAGATGAATTTCTTCAGCCTTTGCTTTCATATGAAAAAGTGAATAGTTAATATAGATAAAATCAAGTCAAAAAAAAAAAGGAAATAGATGGATACTCCCTATTTCAAGTTCTAAGCTCCAATTACTGAGATTCTTCGATTCTTGAAATCAAAACCGAATCCAAAAGCCTACGAGTTATTTCCAGCTTATCATAAGTTATTGAACGCCTCAATCGTCAAAATGATGCCGACGATCATAGAATGATTTGCAAATACTGTATTATAAAAGAAGACCATAGTCATATTTGTCTTGATAAATTTCATTTTAAATTGCCTTCCAATACCTGGTCTTGTAATATGGGTCGAATTAAAAAAAATTTATTTATGTGCCGTGCAAATGCCAAAAAAAAAGAACTTGCGGACAAAGATAAAAATAACTTACCAATTGTTGACGATGCATATGACTTGGAGAATGATGAAGTAGCGGAAACATTATTTAGAAAGCTTATTGAAAATGCTAAAGAAATAAATTATAATAAAAATTCATGTTGGAGGTATACTGGAAATTCTGATCGTACAAGACAACGAAGGTCACAACAAAACCGTATAAACGCAGTAGGGAGCTATAAAATAACACAGTTTTTCGACCCAGTAAATAATATAAATGAAGCTACAGGAGACCAGCAGTCAGATTCAAAAAGTGATAGTGATCTTGAACTCGAAAAAAAATCATTAAAATGGAAACAACAACTTCAAGAAACTAAAAAAAGAATACAAAATCTGCTAGATACTACGGAAATGTCAAAGACCGATAAGGTGAAGTATGTTTCTGTGATTCATTATATTCGACTTCTTCGATATAACTCATCTAAAATGAAAGCAAGTTGAGTTGTGGCAACCATTCACAATGGTGGTAAGTATCGTGCCAGATGTATACGAGCGTGGGGAAAAAGATGTTTGGAAGGTAATCTCTTACCTCCATCTCAACGTGGAAAGCACCCGTCGCAGTCACTTCTTCATGATGAAGAAGTCTCCTTAAAAGTAGCAAATTACTTAAGATCAATGAAATTCAAAGTAAATCCAAGGCTTGTTAAACAGTACTTTGAAAATAATATTCTGTCTGAGCTTTACATTGATCAAGCGCAAATGATTTCTTTGACTACGGCATGGCGTTGGATGAAAAAAATGGGTTCTATTATAAGAGATATCAAAAAGGCGTATATGTGGATGGTCACGAAAGGGAGGATGTGGTCGCATATCGTAAAGTATTTCTACAAAACATGGCAGAATACGATAGGTTAATGCCTAAATGGACCAATGTTGATTGTAAAGTATGCGAAGAGCCATATTTATTGCCTGGCGAACAAAAACATATCCTAATTACCCATGATAAATGTACCTTCTATTCCTATAATGGCACCCGTGAGTTTTGGGCACCTGAAGGTGAACAGCCATTAAGGAAAAAGGACTCGGAAAAGGGCTTCATGATAGTGAATTCCTAGTAGAAACAATTAGAGGATTGAAAAATGAGGAGGGAGAAGCAAGATTAATAATGCAATTTAATGCGAATCATGACGGATATTGGGATGGACAAAAGTTACTCGCCCAAGTAAAAAACGCCATAGAAATATTTGAAAGGACTCATCCAGGATATATTGGGTTTGGACATTTGATAATGCCACCAGTCACAAAGTTATGGCACCCGATGCATTAGTAGCTGCTAGAATGAATTTAAAACCTGGTAGACTGCAGCCAAAGATGAGAGACACTGTATGGAATGGAGAAACCCAAAAAATGGTATTCCCGGAGGATTATAAAGATGACCATACTTTACGATCAGAACTGAAAAGAATGAAACAAATTCTTAAAGAGAGAGGCCTTTGGAAAAATGGAATGTTAGCAGACTGTAAAGTACATAAAAAAGATAAATCGAATTTTAATATATTAAATTGTTGTGCACGGCATCTTATTGCGAGCCAGCCAGATTTTTTAAATGAACGTGGATTAATTCAACAAGAGATTGAAAAATGTGGTCATAAGGTAAGTAAATTACCAAATATAGGACTTTACAATTAAATAATTAATCTTTACCTCAGGTGATTTTCTATTCTAAATTCCACCTGGAACTTAACTATATTGAAACGTACTGAGGTGCGGCAAAGAGACATGCGCGAGAAAACTGTGACTATA
This sequence comes from Gigaspora rosea, assembly GCA_003550325.1. Lineage (NCBI taxonomy): Eukaryota > Fungi > Glomeromycota > Glomeromycetes > Diversisporales > Gigasporaceae > Gigaspora > Gigaspora rosea. Next base: position 114,153 of record QKWP01001647.1, read on the forward strand.
CGTGGAAGGGACTACAAGAAAATGTACCAATTGCACTTGACTCCGTTCCAGTTGAAATGATCAGAAAATACACAAGGCGTTCTTACCGATGGATGGACGCTTATCGAAAAGGGTTAACAGGCCGAGCAGCCGAGTACGCTGTCAAAAAGCAAAGGAGTCATCGCTCAATTAGTAGGGTAGATTTGGTTGAAAATGACGATTAATTTTTTTGAAATTTTTTTACATTGATAAATATGAATAAATATTGAATATTTGGCTATAAGTGTTATAATCAATAAAGTTAAGAAAGTGGGTTAGATCGTAATTTATATCAAATGTGATTATTGCATTATCGCATCTTATCGCATCGCATCGATTATGCAATAAAAAGTATTAAAGTAAATAGCAATAAATATACAATAAAAAAGAAAATATGCATGTGATAAAAAGTAAATATTAAATATGCGATAAAAATTAAATATTAAATATGCGATAAAAAAAGGAAATAAATATGCGATTAAAAAATAAATTTAATGAAAAAAATGCGATAACAAAGTAAGTGCGAAATAAATAAATCAAATAATGCATAACGCATAACATATGCACGACGCACGACAATAATCTCGATAAGATAACCTAACCAACCTAACCTTTCGGAGCATTTCGGAACTTTGATACAATTTTTTTTGACTTTGCTCGTAATTTGTGTTAAGTGATTTTCTTTTCGGAATGTTCAGATATAAATTTATTAAATTTATAATTTGTAATTTGTCGTCAATGTCACATGATTGGCGAACGGTGCATTTCTATTGGATAATACCTAGGTTATACTGCAGGTAGAAAATTAGTGCCTATATATAAGAGGTGATGGCTTTAGGTGAAATCCACTATATAATATATGTTGATCATCACGTGATTTACAGTATCTTCTACTTCAGTTTAAATTGTGCATTGAGTAATTTGATAATCAATCAATTTCTCTTTACCCGCTAAATGAATTTTTGCTGTTTTAAAATAATTAATTAATTACAAGAAATAAAAAAAAAAAACATACTTATATTAAACTAATGCTAAACAACTAAAACAGCTTATTGAGTGATAAAATACAAAAAAAAAACTTGTGGACTTAAAAAAAAAAAAATTGAAAAATAAAAAACGAATATCCCTGAAGTTGGTTTGAGTTTGAATAGTTCAAGTGCATTGATTTCGAGTTCAGCCCCACCAGAATTTCAGGAAGGCAGTGAAGAAGAATACATACCAGTTTTAACCTTTTATCAACCTTTCTTGGACGATCCGGATTCTGAACCTAACGAAAATAACAACAACTACAACGATGAAATAAACACTAAAAGTAGTCATAAGAGAAAGCGAACTCTGACAAAAATTGTCCAATAAAGGCTACTGCCACCAAGCAATTTTGAGCCTTTTATTTATTCAAAACCACTGTGTCAGGCGTCTACCACCTGGTTGCTGTCTCACCTTGACATTAGCTCTTTTAAGCCAATTGATATTTTTCTTTTTTTTTTACTACATCCATATTAGATATTGTAATAACCAATACAAACATGTATGCATTAACCAAAAACGCTGGGGATAACAGTAGACAGTAGCAAAACCTAACCCGCAAAGAGCTCATAATTTGGATCGCGTTGATAATTTATCAAGGCATTCTTTTAAACAATTTTGGAATGAGAATCCAAAGTTTCTCGTTCACCAAGTCTCAAAGCAAATGTCATTGATACGCTTCGAACAAATTAAAGGTTTTTGCACATATCCCCTCCTGCAACAATGATTAATAATTACTTTGAAAAATTAGAGCCATTGCTCTCGCATATTTGAGATACTTCGAAGCGTCCTTATGTACCCAGTTTGAACGTCTCAGTTGACGAAATAATGATATGATTTTCTGGCAGAAGCATTCATACAGTTCAGATAAAGAACAAGCCAACTCCTGAGGGGTTCAAGATTCTATTACTTTGTGATGCGAGATACACGACACTTTTCTACCAATGTCACGTGTTGTTCCAAGTGACATTAATAAAACAAACGATCTTAGTCAAACTGGGTCTCTTATTTTCCACCTCGTCAAGCAACTTCCTCACCAACAATTTCCATACAATATATATATGGATAATTATTTTAGTAGTGTTTCTCTTTTCCAGCATTTTCATCAGAATAATATTGGTGCCTGTGGGACCATTCAAAGGAATGCCACCAGATTTCCAAAAGAATTGAAAGTGGAAAAAATACTAAACTCGATTGGGACATTTGTTCTGGTGTTATTATTAATGGTATAATAGCTTTTTTTGGCAGGATAATGGCCCTTAGGGCGCTGACATTTATTACCTAATATCCATTTACTACAGGGGCTTACCCCCACCCCCAGGTAAGATCTATAAATAGAATTTTAGCCAATCAAATTTAACTAAGGTAAGATTTTTCTTGACCCCCACCCCCTAAAATATTACCTAATAAATGTTAGCGCCCTTACGATGTTATCAATGATACACGGTCTTGTTGGTGAAGAATAGGAAGTAATACGGGAAAGATGATGACCAAGACAAACCAGTACCAATGCGCTTAAGGTTAGGAGAGTGACAAAAATCAGATGATTTTCTGGAGGGTAAAAAAAAAGTTGAAATAATATATAAGAATCTGACTCTATATATGGGCCCTCAAAAGTAGAAACCAGACAATTTGACAATTTTTTGAAAATTAACCTGTTTGATTGATCAGGTATAAAATTTAAAGACCAAACTTTTTTAATTAATAATGAAAGTCTAATCACTTAATAAATTTTTGTGATACAACGGTTAAAATCTTTTGACGCTATAATCTAAAAATAGATTTACTGAGATTTTAGAAGCAATCTACAGGTCTACAGATGTAATAATCCTGTTTAAACAGGTTTGTTAATCATGAATATAAAATTTTTAGGTTGTTTTGATCTTGTTTAACAAAATAGTTTTTGCCAATTTTCTCAAAATCCATACTCTGCCAAATTGTCTAGTTTCTACTTTTGAGGGCCCATATATTAAAAAACAGGAGGGGTAGGCCTCTAATAAAAAATAATCAAGTAATTGATAATATTGCCCTTAGTGTTTTTTTTAATTCATAATATTTCGACACACCACTAACTATGTATGGACAATACTGGATAAGGTACATGAGGTGTTTGGTTCTGAATCAAAAAAAAAACTGAAAATTCTCAAGATTGTTGACGATTACAATCACTACATGAACGGCGTGGATCTTGCAGACCAATTGCGGTCGTATTACAATACGCAAAAAATAGCATGAAGAAACTGGATATCTATTTTTTTTTGGCACCTCGATACTGCAATTATCAATGCCTACCTGATCACTAAAACTATGAGATCAATTCAAGAACACAAAGAATTCCACTCCAGTTTTGTTTGGGAACACCTAAACTTTGCAGATAATAGTAAAATTCAAATAAAAAATAACGAAAAAAAACTAGATCTAAAAAAATAATCTGGCAAAAAGTAACAAAGCATTTCAAACTATCTGATAGGAGGTTGATGCCAGGAGACCACCTTGTTGAGTATAGAGAAAAGCGTGAAGCATGTATGTAGTACTTTTGGATGGCAAACCAAAAAAAATTGGATATATATAAGCCACAAATCTCCAAATCAGAGTAACTTTTGGTACGTCGTGTGTGATGTTCCACTCTGTTGCAATAAAATTTGGAATTGTTTTCTGGAATTCCATAAAAATAATAAATAAATAAAGGCCAGTTTACAGCTATTGTGCATTGTTTTATATCGCTTTGCAATTTTTTAGTATTTTAATAAAATTACTTGTGATTGTGCCCGATGTAATTAATAAATTAATTGTTTCACAAATTAGAAGTCTTTATAACCTCTCTTGTGTTATAGATTACTAAATACACAGGTAGGCTCTTAATGTTACAGTTATTTAAATACGTAATACATAAACTGGATTAATTAGAATGTTCCCAAAAGTTTGGGCAAAATTACGTACTTTATTGGCCATAGCACGAACATGTGCCTTTTTTGTCCATGTCACGTGGTTACATCAACTTGTTTTTTGGAGCGTATCACGTGACCCAGGTTCTTGGGTATTATTTTAGCTGATTTAAGTAAAGTTTTATACATTAAAAAATTTTTTTTATTTTACCTTATTTATACTAACTTTAGCGTACAAATTTGTACGCTAAAATATATGGTTTAAACAGTGTTGGGTAATATGGCAGTCAACCAAAAATTTGTTGGTCAAATTGGTCTGGTCAAATTGGTCAATTGGTCAAACTGGTCAAATTGGTCAAGTCTATTATATAAATATTATTATTTTTTTTTTTTTTTTT
>QKWP01001648.1:0-37831 GCA_003550325.1 Gigaspora rosea
AAAAAAAACCTCGAGAAGTTAAAATGGAGATTTACTACGTCGACTACGGTTTGTATCTTTTAATTGTCCGAGTACATGATTTCGTGTTGGATTCCAGTCACGTGTACACATGTTCGCCAATCAGCTATAGAGATCGACACGGATAACTATAAAAGCAAATCTAGGCACATATTTCAGACGTGCAAAAAATAAACCTAAGTGTGAAAATAGGCAAATACGATGAGTAAATAGATGTAAAATGGCATGTATACCAAGGTTTTTTAGCGCTGAAAATAAAAAGAAATAGCGGAGTAGAAAAAGCGCTAATGTTTTGGTTGAGTACTATGTGAGCGATTATTAGTTTGACTATTACTAAAACGCACCTATGGTATGTATACATTATCTCAAAAATTACTTTCCAAGTCCTAATCCTAATCTAAATTGTTAAACATGAACAAAATTTGTGTTAAATATACAAAACCTGGAAAAACTAAAAAAAAAAAAAAAACAATATAAAAACATAAAAACATAGGTGTAGAACACCATAGATACGTTTTATAATAATTGATTAGTTTAACCGCTGCAATTAAAAAGAGAATTTCTATTTGTACACAAAGTGTATGTACAGTACACGGGTAATCTTGACATCGCAAATTTTGATTATGAAACCACCTTTTGGCTTCTAACAAAAAAAATTCCTTGAGAAATTTTGGTACAAACTAACCCTCGCCCCAATCCCAAACCCACCATTACCCTAACCATAAGCAAGGGTTTATTTTTTCGTTGTAAAAATTGGTTCGATTGGCATGTTACACAGAATTGCAAATTAACTATTATTTTACCCACGTCCCAATGTTTATTTAGAAAAATTCTTAAATGAATTAACATAAAAAAAAAAAAATTGGGTTTGATAATATACTAATAATAATCCCATTAATTCCGATTTTGCTTTAATTATGCATATTATTTTTAACTATGATTTTTGACATCAATTAGCAATCACACTTTGTATGCTATGTTGTTATATATTTTACAAATCATCGCATTTTGCAGACCGCAATAAAAAATTACAGTTAATTGACGCGTCACCGATCAATTGATCAGGGTCAAATCGATTTCCTTTGCGATCAGTTATACTGTAGGCCTGATAATATATGATCGTTAAACGAATGGTGATACAAGCGATAATAATTATTTCTGAAATTAATTGATGTAGCTTGATAATATAGATGCTGGTGAAATTAACTTCACCAATTTCACCAATTTCACCACCAATTTCACCAATAGTGGTGAAATTATTTCACCACATTTCACCATATTTCACCAGCATCTATATTGATAAAGTATGTGCGTAGTTGTATAATAAATACGATATAAAAAATAATGTCAGGAATCTTATCTATTGTAACAGTTGAATTGGGAGAGCGGTAAAACAATATAGACAATAGTGCCAATTAAAACTCCAACCGTATACGGATAGATGGGTATAAGACGATAGTAAAGGGTAAGTTTAAGATAACAGAGGGTTTATAGAACGAGACCTTACTGTGTTAAAAAGGTGATACAGGGAGATAGGACGTACTGATAATGATTAATATCAATGTGGGTGATAAATATATATTTAAAGGTAGTGGTGATTTAGGACCCCGAAATATACATAGATAGGTAAGGTGACTTTTAAATTTTTTATTAATTGCTGTACGCAAGACTTTTTTATAAGATCAGTACGCAAAATTTATACCTTACAATAAAAAAATTAAAAAAATACGCAAAACAAAATTCTAACCTTGATTATAGTATAAAATTTTATATAAGCTATAGCGATATATAAAATTATAAAAAAATTCTCACGCATATATACTTGCGCATTAAGATTCAAATGCATCGAAGAAGTTTTTTTAATGCAACTTTATGCAGATTTCTAAAATCGCTGCGAAGATTTTTAAAAATATAAATTTTGTGCATAACTTGGTTAATTAGATTTTTATATCATATATATCAAAAACATGCAATTTTTATTGGTCAATTATAAAATTTTACAAAAATAATATATTTTTATTAAAAAAAAAAAACTACAAAAACATATTACAAGAGATACTACAAACCACCTTGGAGACACTACACAAACACCATAAAGACATATACTACAGAAACATTACACAAATGCCACCACACGAATGTCATAGAGACCACCACACAAACCATAGAAATACCACAATCACTGAAAAGATACCACAAACGCCATAAAGCATCACTATACATCGGTGAAGTTTTTATAGTGCAGATCTGCGCAGATTTTTTTAAAAATCAATTATTAAAAATCTGCGCAGATCTGCGACCCTGCCGGTGGTCATCAAAGAAAAAAATTTTGCAGAATTCATTGGGTAAAAAATATAGTGCAGATCTGCGCAGATTTTTTAATAAAGATCTGTGCATATCTGCGCCCTAGTGTCAGTTCGTGAAACTAATCAAATAAGATAGCATAATACAGTAATTACTCGATTTTTTTATTTTTTAACATGATCACAATTAAAAATTTTTATTTTATTTTAAATATTAAAGGTTTAATAATTTTTTTTATTATAATTAAAAATTTTATTTATTTATAAATTTTTTTTTGTATCGTATACATATCGTTGAATAATGAATACCATTATGCAAAAACGTTTCTATATAGTAACAATTACTATGCTCTGCACTACAAATTCTAAACTAACATTCACTAGTNTATCGTTGAATAATGAATACCATTATGCAAAAACGTTTCTATATAGTAACAATTACTATGCTCTGCACTACAAATTCTAAACTAACATTCACTAGCACTAATCCTATAATGATAAGTTTTTTTTGTCCTTTTCAACTCCAGTTCCATATTTGTAAATCTAGCCATCTCTGCGGCTTTTTTGACTCCAATTCCATTGTAATAACAACCTCCAATGCTATATAAGAGCAGTGTCATTAATCACCTATTATTTTTTATTAGAGGCCTACCCCCTCCCTCTTCCTTAATATATAAATAGTCAGGTTCTTATATATAATTTTAACTTTTTTTACCCCCTCCCCCCCTAAAAAATCACCTGATTTTTGTTACTCCCCTAATAGTAACAATATCGACAATATCGAAAACAATACAACACCAGATGAAAAACGATGGCACAGCAAGTATGAAATGGGACTCAACAAGTTATACTAATGAAACTACAAATACGGAACTACAAATATGAAATAGCGACCCTATAATAATGCGGTACCAGCAACCAATACACCAGTAAACCGAATTCATCATTAAACGATGACACTAATACAAACTGACGAAAAAAAATAAATACAATAAAAAAAAAAAGGCTATACTTATCAATAGAACGAACCCTTCACCAGACAATGACACGAGCATCTCTTTAGACTCCAATTCCATTGTAATAACAACCTCCGACAGTACAGCAAGTGTGAAATATGACTCAACAGTTATATCAACGAAATCTCAACAATCAAACGATCCCTAAATGCGATTTCACCAGGAACGAAGCTGGGCCACTAGTTCGAAAATGTATGTTGGTGCCTGCAACTAACGAAAAAAACTGGTTAGTAAGTAGTAAAAAGAAAAAAAATAAATACAATAAAAAAAAAAGGCTATACTTAACAATAGAACAAACCCTTTACCAGACAAATAACACGACCCTTTTGACTCCAATTTCATTGTAATAACAACCTTCGATAGTACAGCAAGTGTGAAATGGGGCCCAACAGGAAAACTCAACAATCGAACGATCTCTAAATGCAATTTTACCAGGGACGAAGTTGGGCCACTAGTTCGAAAACGTATGTTGGTATCTGCAACTAACGAAAAAAACTAGTTAGTAAGTAGTGCTATAATAAAAAAAAAAAGAGAAAAATAAAAAATAAAATAAATATTTTACTTATCTGTTACCAGTATATTTTTAAAATCCATGTAACTTGGAAAACTGTTTGGGGCGACTTAACAAAAATAATATATAGCGATCTAAAAAAAATGGCGAAAATAAATAAATAAATAAAAAAATATGCTAAAAATAAAGAAATAAAAAAAAACGAATTTTTTTAAATAAATAAATAAATAAAAAATATGCTAAAAATAAAGAAATAAAAAAACTAAATTTTTTAAATAAATAAATAAATAAATAAGTGTAGTGAAATTTAATATCTAACAGCTAATAAAAAAAAATAAATGCAATAAAAAAAATGAAAAAAATAAATAAAAATATAAATAAAAATTAAAAATTAATAAAAAAAAAAATTAAAAAAAAAGAATATAACTTAAAATTAAAACGATAAAAAATAAAATTGTAAAAAAAAATAACGATAAAATGAAAAAAAATATAGATATAAAAAAAAATAAAAAAATTAAAAAAATATACATTAATTAATTAAAAAAAACGTTATATTAAATTAATAAAAAAAAAAATTAAATAAAAAAAAAAGTTATAAAATAAAAAGAAAAAGTAAAAAAAAAGATCAAAAGATAAAAAGTAGAAAAAACGGTATAAAAGATCAAAAAGGATAAAAAAGAAAAAGATAAAAAATAAAAAAAAGAAAGATCGAAAAAGATAAAAAGTAGTGTATAGTGGGAATAAAAAAAATAAAAACGTGCTTTTTTTTACTTTATTTGTTTATTTATTTATCGTTTTGTTTGGTCATTGTTTTTCTCCTTGTATTTTTACTGGCTTTAGGTAATTTTGGAGATTATCACAGATTATAATAGGCGGCACCTATTATAATCTGCGAAGATTATACTTTTTAAAGATTTGCACAGATTTTTGGCAAAAAATCTGCGAAGAACTGCAAAAATCTAAATTTTGAAGATCTTTGCAGTTTTTTAAACAAGATTCTGCACTTATTTGATAAATTTGAAAATCGCTACAGATTATTAATGTTTTTATTTTCCCGATGTAGAAACACTACACAATGCCGTTATAACACTACGCAATTGCTATAGACACTACAAATGCCATAGAGTCGTCATAGAGGCACTATAACTGCTGTTAACGCGTAGAGACACAAATGTAAAAACTGCTGAAATCCCTAGTATAATTTCAACTAAAAACAATGAACCTACGAAAAATCACAAAAAAATTGATAAAAATAAAAAAAACCCTACTGAATTACTAACATGACAAGAAATTTGCCTCTAATCTTAAAGATCCCAACTGTAATCTCTACTACCGACACCAACGACGAAGTCTTCCTCAGTTTTAGTACTTCTGTTTTGGCGACGGCATTTTTCGGAGTCTTTCGCATTGTCAGTCACATTCTGGAAAATTGCGACTTCGACACCAACTGCGACAACAAAGTCATGAATACACCAACTTCAAGAGCAATGATGGTTAAGTTGCGTTCTAATAAAAGAAAGTTCAAATAAGATAAATATTGTAAATAAAAAAAAACAGAGAAAAAAAAGCTACTTATCTTATCCCAAGTGAAAATGTGATCTAGATCTAATTTAGATCCAAATCTAGGAGATGAACCTATTAAATAAATAAAAAATAAAGAAATAAATATTAATTAAAATAAAAATAAGAAAAAATTATAAAGAAAAAAAATAATTAAAATAATTAAAAAAAAATTATTATAAAAAGAGTTTATTTATATATACCCTAAGGTACATGTATCCCATCATGTGACCTATGTAGATTGCCATAAAATTTAAGATCAGATGTAATATTACACGATCAGAAAAATTCAAAACAAATGTTCGTTTTGACAAAAATCGCTTATTTTGCAAGAAAGTGCATACTAAAACACATTCTGTGCATTAAGAAAAAGTTTTCCTTAAGCGATTTTACTATATAATAGCCAGACCCTAACCCTAACATAGTTCTCACCCTAACCCTAACCTATATCAGTATTATGGTTTTTGTAATATTGTATGATTAAAATAAAGAGTACAAAAAATTTAATGTACCCTATAGGTACATTTACATTAATTCTTATAAAAAAAATTAATTAAAAATATAATTATTAATAATAAAAAAAATTCGAAATAATTAAAAAAAACAAATAAATTGAAAAAATAAAAAAAAGAAGAAAATCAAATAAAAAAAAATTAAATAAGGGCAATGACATTTATTACGTAATATTTTTGGGAGTGGAGGTTAGACAAAATCTTACATTACACAAAATAGACTACTAGCCAATCAAAATCAAGAATTATTTAACCATAATTATAACAAAATATGGGATAAATATATTTTTTTGTGTAACAAAATTGGACACTTTGATTGGTCTTACATGGGAGTGGGGGGTAAGCCTCTATAGTAAATGGATATTACGTAATAAATGTCATGGCCCTAAAAAAGAAAAAAATTGAAATAAATAAAATAATAAATAATAAAAAAAATAATAATAAAACAAAAAAAAAAAACTTGAAAAAAATAAAAAAAAATAAAAAAAATAAAAAAAAAGAAAAAAATCAAATAAAAAAAAATTAATAAATAAAAAAGAAAAAAAATAAGTGATTAATAATTTATTGCACGGTGCAATATATTGCACTTCTATTATAACTATATAGATCATCAATTTTGTGTAACAAACAATTAAAGAAATTTTTATCAAAACAAAAAATAAAATTTAATTAATATTAGGGTTAGGGTTAAGGCCTGGGATGAAGCAGGAGTATAGTTTATGCCAAAATTTCACGCAGAGTATTTTTTATTAGAACTCCAAAGGTGGTTTCATAGGAAAACCTTTTAATTAATAGAAGGGGTGCAATGTATTGCAGGTGCAATAAATTATAAAACCCAAAAAATAAACTTTAACAAAATTAAATAAAAAACTTAAAAAAAATAAAAGCAAAAAAGAAAAAAAAATTAATAAATAAAAAAAAAATTAAATAAAAAAACTTAAAAAAAAATAAAAGCGAAAAAAAAAAAAAAATTAATAAATAAAAAAAAATTAAATAAAATAAAAAAGAAAAAAAAAATTTAAATTATTATTAATTATTAAATAAAAAAAAAAGCGTTTTTTTAATAAAAAAATTGAAAAAATTTTAAATAAAAAAAATATTAAATAAATAAAAAGAATAAAAAAAAATGAAAAATAAATTTAAATTAAAAATACGTAATATAAAAAAATTTTTAATAATAAAAAAAATATTAAAATAAAAAATAACAATAATATGACCTGAGTTATGAAATAGAGAAACCTGCTATGATCATCGTGTGAGGGTTTTTATATAATAAAAAACAATAAAACGCGAATTTCACAATAATAATAATATAACAGAGTGAAACCCGCGTTGCTTGCTAGTAAAACCCATGTTGATTAGCTAAATTAGGTGAAATTTGCATTGTTCATGTGTAAAAAATGTAAATCCGCTTTTGAATGTGTAAAACTCACGTTTTAATAGATAAAATATGTAAAACCTGCTTTTAAGATATAAAACCCGCGTTTGAATATGTAAAATTCAATATAAATCTTAACTTTAAGTGAAGATATCTTAGCAACCACTTGATCAAATTCGATGAAATATTTTTTATTTGAATTCTATGGATCCATAGAATTCAAATAAAAAAATTTTTATCGAATTTGGTCAAGTGGTTGCTAAGATATTTTCGCTCAAAGTTTTAGAAAAAATCAAAACGTCAGCTGTACCAAATTTTTCTAAAATTTTGAGCGAAGGTAACTTAGCAACCACCTAACTAAATCCGATGAAAATTTTTTATTTGGATTCTATGATTCCATAAAATTCAAATAAAAAAAATTTCATTGTATTTGGTTAGGTGGTTGCTAAGTTACCTTCGCTCAAAGTTTTAGAAAAAAATCAAAACATCTATTAAAATACAAGCTGCGCCAAATTTTTCTAAAACTTTGAGCGAAGGTAACTTATCAACCACTTAATCTAAGTCAATAAATTTTTCTATTTGAATTCTATGGATTCATAGAATTCAAATAAAAAAATTTTCATCAAATTTGATTAGAAGGTTGCTGGTATACCTTGCTCAAATATTAGAAAAAAATCAAAACATCTATCAAAATACAAGTTGTGCCAAATTTTTCTAAAGCTTTGAGCGAAGGTAACTAGCACCACCTAATCAAATTCGATGAAAATTTTTTTATTTGAATTTTATGGATTCACAGAATTCAAATAAAAAAATTTTCATCAAATTTGATCAAGCGGTTGCAGAGATTTCTTTGATCAAATTTTTAGAGAATTTAAAAACGCGTAACACATGGCAGATACGTTTAAACTTTTTGACAAAACTTTGATCAAGGATATCTCTGCAACCACTGGATCAAATTTGATAAAAACTTTTTATTTGACTTATATAGATCCATAGAATTCAAATAAAAAATTTTCATCGAATTTGATTAGGTAGTTGCAGAGATATCTTTGATCAAATTTTAGAGAATTTCAAAACACGTATCACATGACAGATACGTTTAAATTTTTTGACAAATCTTTGATCAAGGATATCTCTTCAACCACCTGATAAATTCGATGAAAATTTTTTTATTTGAATTCTGCGGATCTATATAATTCAAATAAAAAAATTTTCATCAAATTTGATCAAGTAGTTGCAGAGACATCCTTGATCAAAGTTTTGTTAAAAAATTTAAACGTAAAATTTTTTTATTTGAATTTTATGAATCCATAAAATTCAAATAAAAAAATTTTCATTGAATTTGATTAGGTGTGCTAAGTTACCTTCGCTCAAAGTTTTAGAAAAATTTGGCACAACTTGTATTTTGATAGACATTTTGTTTTTTTCTAATATTTGAGCGAAGGTATACCAGCAACCACCTGATAAAATTTGATGAAAATTTTTTTATTTGAATTCTATGAATCCATAGAATTCAAATAAAAAATATTTCATCGAATTTGATCAAGTGGTTGCTAGATATCTTCGCTTAAAGTTAAGATTATCATATAGAATTTAATATATTCAAACATGGGTTTTATATTTTAAAAGCAGGTTTTACATATTTTATCTATTAAAACACGGGTTTTACACATTCAAAAGTGGATTTACATTTTTTACACATGAAAAATGCGAATTTTACCTAATTTAGCTAATCAATGCGGGTTTTACTAGTAAGCAACGCGGGTTTCACCCTGTCGTATAATAATAATAAAAAACAAAAAAAAATACATACATATGCAATATGTGGGAATAGAAAACGTGCTTTTTTTACTTTATTTATTTGTTTATTTATTTTTGTTTTTTGAAAATTGAGATACTCATGTGAGTACTTTCAAAACAAAGGGGCAGACCAAATTTATACTAAAAATACGCAAATTAATCATTTACATATAGAATTTTGATATATAAATATGCAAATTAAAAATCTACCCTTTTTAATAATTTTTTAAAAAAATACGCAAATGTAAATCTTACTTCATTTAATTTGTCTATGATAGCGATGCATTCTCTGACCTGACCTATCTATGTATATTTCGGGGTCCTGGTGATTTGGGTTGATAATTAGGTGCAATTTGGATATTTCAACACAAAGTTCAAACAAAGTTAGAATCATGTACAATTAAAAGAATTGACAAAACTAGTCACACAGAATTCAAGTTATAATAAGCCAATATGAGTTACAAGTCAATTCAGGCCATCGAATTGAGTCTCGCAAGGTTTATTAAGGTTAAAGTCAAATTCAAAAGATAAGGGTTTTGCTTTTATTATGTTTGCATTGTTTAAATTGAACGTATTTTGCTTTATTGAATCCACGTATTCGTGGAAATTATTACGTATTCATGATACTTTGAACGTATTCACAATTTTTACTACGAACTTGTGATTTCTACCATGTATATGTGAATGGCGGAATATTTGTGTCATGTATTCGTGATAATTATTGCATATTTGCAATTTTCTAATTCTAAGCCACTAAGCTATATTTAAGTGTCCTTATTTGTATACATCATTTAAAAATATTTACAATATAAATAAAATAAAATAAAAATAATTCATTACATCTGCCTCCCCTCATCATTAAGCCCCTGCAAAATAATCATTAATATTTCAGCAAGTTTTTTTTTTTTTGCTATAGTTTAACTTTGTAATAGAATCAACAAGGGGAAAAGCTTTCATGGGAAAACTATTTAGGAGCTGCATAAGTTTTGATACCCATAATATTTCATTAGAGCAACGGTAGGATGAGATGAGCATCTCCTCTAGGGTTGAAGATTCAAATAGAAGACCAGCTGGTTAGTAAATATTTAATCCATTAGGTTATCTGTATGTTCTGCCATTATTAACTACAATCTTTTTTTTCTTTATATTTCTTTCTATAATTACTTATTCTATACTTTATGGCTTTGCTAGTATTACTATTTTTTTTACACTATTTCTGACACTTTTTGCAAAACTTATCCTTTTAATTTGATCTCTGCTCACAAAATCATTTTCAATTTTATCTTCGAGCACTGGCTTTATACTATTTAGGTAAATGTCCATGTTTGAGCATTGGGGTAGTTATTATCAAGGCCTTTAAGGTTTTTTATTTTGGCACATTTGTCTTTGACAGGGTCTAAATTGAATTCTACATTTTTATCCTTTACTGCATTTGTATTATTTTGAGAACAAGATTTAGAATTATACAGTTCATCAGAATTTGGCTTGTCATAGTAACAATTATCAACTATAAATGCTTCACTGATGTTATTTAATTCAGCAGCATTCTAAAAAGTGGATACTTTATCTTTATCTACTGTTCTATTTTCAACACAAAGGGTTTCTTCAGCAAGTTTCATCCAGATTGATATTTTAGCCTTTCTGATAGTTATTCAAAATTTGTTAATTTTTTTATTCCATTCTGCACAAGCATTGCATAAGGCTTTCTCTTTCAAAGGCACTTTTGACTTGTATGCATTATCTAGTTTGTTTTTTTCACCTCATCTTTAACTAACATTTTACATTCACTTTCTTTTAGGTTGTCTTTATCTCTAACTTCCTCTTTCTAATCCAATTTCATTTTGCTACAATTACTCACTTTAATTGACTCTTAATATTTTATTGAGTTTTCCTTTTTAATTTTTATATAATTTTCAAATTTGCATTTAATCATTTCAACCACATAACCAGTCGCTGTAGCTTCAGCAAATTTCTGGTAATGAATAGTTCTTTCTTGTTTGTTTCTTTTTTTCTCTTTTCTAATGCTAATATCCTCTTTGGTTATTAAATTAGTATTATCATTTTTTTCCAATGCTTCTGGGACATGATACAATTTAAAGATTCCAGTTGCTGTTGATAGAAAAGTGTATCTAGGCAGACATCTTGAGTTGGTACTTTACTATGCAGAGCTAAGTATAGAATTTTTTCTACCTCTGCTAATTTTGTAATATTATTGGTAATTTTATTATTTGTATACTAGTGATTAAAGTTTTATAATGATATCTAAAAATATTACTTGTATTGGTAGACCTTGTAAAACAATTTGATACTCCATGTTTATCCATTTCGATATTAATACTTTTATTTTTATTATTTTTAATTTTATTTTCTTTTTTATAGTAAAGTCTAGTTGTATAGGTTTTGCTAATAGTTACAATTTTTGCAAATTTTTGATAATACATAAATGTCTTGTCTTTATTCTTTACAATACTATTGCTTTTAAGAGTTCTAGAACAGCTCTTTTTTCTTTTTTGAGCATAGATTTCTTCACAAGTAGTTATTGATTAGATCTCATTAAATTCTGATTTAAGGCAATTGGCTATTTATATTGTTAATAATACTTTCTGCTCTGTAACTATTTTGACTACTATTTCTAAAGATATAGGTTTCATATCAGCTTGGTTTAAATGGGTTTTGCAAATATGCTAATATCTTGTATTCTTTATTTTATCTTTAGCTTTTCAATCTTTTTGCAATTTAGTATAAAGTCATCAAAAGGTAGCATTCATAAATAATGTTATATACCCCACATAGTAGCTCTTGACCCCCCTAGACTATATAAAAAATTTTCAAAATCTGTATGTTTATATATAAAATTTTACAAAACCTTAAATATTTTGTAACATAGTAATCTGATTTAGATGATTTAGGTACCATTTGATTTGTCTTAGTAAATGAATTCAATATTACCAAAATCATTTTTCATTTGGATTACTAAATTACAAAATATTTACAAAAAACTATCAGTTATATAGTAATTTTATAAGAAAAGATATAACCAATAGTATTTGGCCAATAACTTCTGATCCAGTGATCCAAATGAAATGAAATTGGTACTATTCGATTCCTCTTACCAAGATGAATCGAAATTATTCAATTTAGACTACTGGATCAGAAATTAGACAAATTTGTCTAAAAAAATTACATTATATTTTTTTATCTCTCTTTTTACTTATTAGAAAAAATGCTATATTTTATTTGACACCTACTTCTCTTGTATAATATTATTTATAGATGCCTCAAGCCTTCAAGTACTATAAACTGCCATATAAACAGCCTGGATCTGGTACATTCTACCAAAAAAATTAATTAGTAAAAAAAAGAAAATAATTAGTAAAAATAGGAGGGTGTCTGATATGTGAAGGGCTGTTTATATGACAATTTACGGTACTCATCAAGTAGATCTCTCAACTTGCTTTCTAAAATAGACCTCTGACTTAATATCAAATTATTAGAAGTTTCCAGACTATAATAGGCATTAGGGACTTTGTTACTATTTGGTATTTTATTCTAGAACTTTACTACCTTAATATATAAAAAGAGATATTCAATTTTATTTGCTTTTTTTTATTTTTGTCTTATATTATTTTTTTTTAATACTTTTAGTATAAATTATAAGATCTCAGAAATCTGTTATCATTAGGGGCTTCAAAAAATAGCAGTTTATTATTTTTTAGAAAACTTTTATTTGTTCTATGATAAGTGTTCTTAGAAGTTTGTATATTTGGTATCTAACTTTTTCACTTTTAAACACTAAAAACAAGTGCCTCTTTCTTTAGTATTGAAAGCACAAAGATTTCTTGAATAAGCATTTATAAATTCAAATAGATGATGAATGCATTTCTTTTTTTAGCTTTATTAATTCTTTTTTTATAGTACTATAGTAAAATGTTTGAAAATATTTCTCTTCTTTGATTTCATCAAATTCTTGATTGTAGTTATAGAAGATTTGAAAATATTATAGTTGTAAATACTAAGAATAAGTGAATATAGCTATTGGGTTATGTTGCAGAATTTGGTTATATTAAAACATAACTATTTTTATAATAAGTTTTATTAAAGGTTTTAAAAGTTTAAAATAAGAAAATTAATACTAATATTTTTATATGAAAGGTTGAGTGGGTATTTCAATCTACACAATCAGTACCAAATATAATAGTTGAATTAGAAGAGCAGTAAAACAATATAGACAATAGTACCAATTTAAACTCTAACTATATAGGTAGATGAGTATAAGTTGATAGTAAAAGGTAAGTTTATAATTACAGAGAGTTAATAGAATGAAATGTTACTATATTAAAAAGGTAATACAAAGTAATAGGATAGTACTAATAATAATTGATATCAATGTAGATAATAAATATATATTTAAAGGTAGTGGTAATTTGGATTAATAATTAGATGCAATCGGGATACTTTCAATACAAAGTTCAAACAAAGTTAGAATTACATGAATAATTTAAAAAAATTAACAAAACTAGTTATATATAATTCAAGTGATAATAAGCCAACATAAAGTTACATGTCAATTTAGTCTGTTAAATTAAGTTTCACAAGGTTTATTAAAGGTTAAAGTCAAATTCAAAAGATAAGAAATTTATTTTTATTATATTTGCACTATTTAAATTAAATATAGAAATTATTTTGCTTTATTGAATTCAAAAGTCTTAAATATATTTTAGAAACTTATTACATATTCATAAACATTATCATATATTCATAATATTTTGAATATATTTGCATTTTTACTATAAACTCATAATTTCTACTATATATATATATGAGTAGCAGAATATTTGTGGACTTGAAGCATTCATGTAATATATTATCAAAAATAAGCTACCTTCTAAAATAAGCTACTCCAGTTTTGATCCAAAAATATAAAAACACCTTTGATCAAAAAATAAGCTACCTTTTTATCATACCAAAAGATAATTAACAAACTTTTTAGTTCTGAAAATAAGCTACCCCATGATTGATAATTGTTGCTACATAGTAAAGTCCAAACTTTACTAAGCAAATAGATTAAATTGCTTAAGTAAACTTACTCAAAAAATCAAAATATGTACTGTATACTTTGAAAATTTCATATAAATCAGAGAACTTTAATTATTTAACTTTAATTTTTAAGCTCAACAGATTTTTTTTTAAAAAAAAGCTATTGAGCATAAAAATTAAAAGTCAAATAATAAAAAGTTCTCTGTTTTATATGAAATTTTTAGAGTATGCATATTTTAATCTGCTAAACAAGTTTACTTAAGTGACTTTAATCAATTTATATAGTATTAAAATTATAATTTACTATGGGCATCTATAAATAATATTATACAAGAGAGGGTTAAACAAACAATAATGTTTTTCTCAATAAATAGGGGGATCAAAAAAATATAACATAATTTTTTTAGAAAAAATTGTCTAAAAATTAAACCAGTAGTCCAAATTTAATGATTTTGGTATGATTCGATTTGTCTTGATAAAAGGAGTCGAATGGTACCAATTTCATTTTATTTGGATTACTGGATCAAAAGTTATTGGCTAAATACTATTGGTTATTATGTTTTCTTATAAAATTACTATAAAATCAATAGTTTTTTGTAAATAACTTTGATCCAGTAATCCAAATGAAATAATTTTAGTATCATTGGATTCATCTTACTGAGATGAATCAAATAGTACCTAAATCATATAAATCAAATCACTATGTTACAATATATTCAAGTTTTTGTAAAATTTTATATCTAAACATATGGATTTTGAAAAATTTTTTTATATAGTAGAGGGTAAAGTACTACTATGAGGGGGTACATAATGTTATTTATGGATGCCCCTATGTAGTAATTATAATTGATTGACCAAAAATCACTTTATAAACTACTTTTGATTTTTTGTGCATATTTATTTATTCTTTACAACATATTTATTTATTGTTTACAGCATATTTATTTATTGTTATAAATTTTACTTGTTAGAGTTTTGTATTCAAAAATAAACTACCTTTTGTTGTGCCTTAAATTACTTAAAATATTAAATAACCTGAAAATAAGCTACCCCGGATTTTTTTATTAAAATCAGCAAAAAAAGGTAGCTTATTTTTGGTAATACCATATTTACGCGAAATAACGCACACCTGCGCATTATTTCGAGTACGCGCATGGGCGTTATTTCAGGGTAAAGGTCTAATTTTGAAAAATTTGAGCGTTATATATGTGTGATGCATAAAAAAGCTGTATTTCTTAATTTTATACATAGCCTTTCCGATCTAAGTCAGATTTTTTGACTAAAAAAATTCTTATTTCTGCTTGTTATTTGAATTCGTTATTTCAGCAGATTATTAATTCAGCATTTGGAGGGTGCATTATATTAGAACGCACATGGGCGTTATTTCGAAACTAGCATGCTATTTTAAGAAAATGCAATTTTCGAAATAATGCCCATATGCGTTATTTCGCGTAAATACGGTATATAGTATTTACAATAATTATTGTGTATTCGCGATTTTTTAATTCTAAGCACTAAGCAATATTTAAGTATTTTTATTTTATACATGATTTAAAAATATTTACAATATAAATAAAATAAAAAAAAAATAATTTATTACACTATATTATATTGATAACTCGGGTTAATAAATATTTTACTTATATAATATATAATAAAATATTAACAAAATAGGAATAATGTATTTGTTATACCATGTTACATTCTATTTTGTTATAAGTCACATGTGATTGGTTAATTTATATAGATCAAAACAAAATAGATTTAATTTTTTCTAAACTTTGAAAACTTTGATCAAAGGTAAGGTAAGTATGGGTATTGTAGCGAAGTTAAGAGAATTTTGGTATAACTCTGGATCTATTGGTCCAAATTGAATGATTTTGGTACCATTCGATTCGTCTCGATGAGACGAATCGAATGGTACCAAAATCATTCAATTTGGATCACAGAATTGCAAGTTATTTACAATTGTATATTACACAAAATTGGAAGGCTATTGTGGTGGATTTGGGTATTGTGGCAGAATTTGCAATAACTTGTGACCTATTGGTCCAATACTGGTCCAATCTAAACGATTTTTATACTATTAGAATCATCTCATCGAGACAATTTGAATGGCACAAAAATCATTTGATTTCGATCACTGGGTCACAAGATATTGGCGTTAGAATAGTGTCCAAATATAATATATTGGAAGGTTTTTTTTAAAAATTTGATTTAAACATTCAAACACCAATATCTTATGGCCCAGTGATCGTAATTAGTGATGCCACCAAAATTGATTTTTGAAAAAGGCCTATTTTGTCTTCATTAAAAAAAATTAAAATTTTTNAGAAAATTAAAATTTTTTATAAGGAAAAGCAAATAAAATTTATATAAATATGTTTTTTATAATTTAGTCTATTCAAAAAAAGTATCAAATAATTTTGTCTTTCAAGTAAAATAGGTCAAAAACAATTTAGTCTTCAAATTTTAATTTCGGGTTTTAGAACCCGAAATGCTTTCATCCTTATGTATAATTGTAATTAAACGATTTTTATACTATTTGAATTGTCTCGATGAGACGATTTGAATGGTACAAAAATCGTTTAGTTTGGGTGAATAGGTCACAAGTTATAGCAGATCCGCCACAATACCCATATTCACCACAATACCAATAATTACTTTATATAAACAACTACCAAGTCAAATTTGATTGAGTTTTTTTTATTTGAATTCTATAGATTCAAAGAATTCAAAAAAAAATGTTCATTAAATTTAACATAGTAGTTGACAAGATATCTTTACTCAAAGTTTCAAAAAACTCAAAATGGTTATTAAAATAAAAATAATAAACAAATTTTTCTAAACTTTGAATGAAGATATCTTGACAATCACAAAGTCAAATTTGATAGACTAATTTTTGTTGAATTTAATAAATTCATGAAAGTTTATTGAATTTGACTTGGTAGTTGTCAAAATATTTTTGTTCAAAGTTTCAAAAAAACTCAAAATGTCTATCAAAATAGAAGTAACCAAATTTTTCTAAACTTTAAACGAAAATATCTTGACAACTACCTAGTCAAATTTGATAAACTTTTTTGTTTAAATTTTATATATTGGGTGTTATTTTATGGTGACCTTTTGATTAGCCAATCAAAATTGATCACATGATTTATGTGACAATCAATACTAATCAGTTGTCACATGAATTACACAATCGATTCAGTTGGTTATCATATATACTCAAAATTTATTACAGTATTAATTTATTAATTAATAAAAAAAATAATATATATTACAAAGATAGAATCTAAAACAAATCTATACTAAACTAAAAAAAAAGATCAAAAATGCCTTTTGTTAATTTGACTTTGGTTTCCCAAATGAGTTAACTCCAACCAATACCAATTTCAAGTGAAAAATACCTAAAGAAAAAAAAAGTTAAATCTGATAACAAAAAAAAACTAAAAAAAAAAACAAAAAAAATACTTATCTGTCCTTTTTCTGTTCAACTGCCAAAAAAAAACCCCCACTGAAACAAAAAAAACAAAAAACAAACCAAAAACCAACTAAAAAAAAAAAGAACAAAACAAAAATGAAACAAAAAAAAATATATACAGTAGACACTCTCTATACTGAACTGCATGTTCTGGGGTTTTTGTTTAATATAGAGTAAGTTTGCTTTATAAAGCTCACTCTTTATACTGAACAGTTAAGTATATAGAGCTAACCAATAAATTATATGCACGTAATCAAGAATAAACTTTTTTATATAACAAAAGATTTATTTAATATTAAAAACTATAAAAGCATAATATAGATATGCACAATTTAAATTACTAAACTAATAAAAAAAGTATATACAGTACATACATATATATGTACGCATATATATACCGGTATATACAATACAATAATTCAAAAAAAAAACTTCTATTTGGTATTCTGAAAATATTGATAAAGATCAACTTGTTTAAGGTTTTTTATAATATTTAACCAAACACGTTTGTGTAATTTTCTTAAAATCTTTACTTCTTCTTCAACACCGTCAAATTCTAGAACTTGTTCATATAAAAACATTAGCAAATAGTGATATAGTTAAAATTAGAACTTGTACTTTTAGATTAGGAACAGAATCTTTTAATAATAAAATTTTATAATATTTAAAAAGTTTAATCATAGTCGTATAATTTGCATATTTATATAATTTATATTACCTGAGCATAATTTGAACTAGTAATCCTAGTTGAAATTAAAAAAATCGGCTAAGCTGATTTTTTGACCTGGTCAATCAATTTTTTCTAAAATCAGCTAGCCAATTTTATAAGTTCTTAACTTTGTATGCATTATAAAAAAATTGATTAAAAGTAAACTAACAGTAATAGTACTTCGACAGTGACTTAGCAATTTTACATAAGATTTATTAGAAAAAAGCCAACAGCACTTCAACAGTACTTTGATAGCTCTTCAATAGTGGCAAAACTATAATTCATTTAAATTTTTTCGACTAAGCCACTAAGCTAATAAAATTTCATCGACTTGACTGGTCGAAAAATTTTGATCAACTAGGAACACTAATTTGAACATGGTTCTAAATCAATCGTATGACTTTATATATAAGTCCATAATAGTTCAATATATAGAAATATGTATATATAGTATCCAGCTAGTAAAAAAGAGTTCAGGTGTGGTATAAAGAAATTTATTATTTTGGTTTGGTACAGCTAGCTTAAACTATTATAGAAAAATCTGTTCTGCCAAATCAGTTCACTATAACCTGATTTTGGTATAAGCAGGTTCGGTATAGAGATAGTTGATACTGAGTTAACTGTATATAAAAAAAATCCTAAAAAAAACTAAAATAAAAAAAAACAACAATAAAAGAAAAATGAACAGTCAAAAGAAAAAAATACAAAAAAAAAAACAAAAATAAAATAAATAAAAATAAATAAAAAATAAATGAAAAAAGAAAACAAAAAAAAAATTTGAAAAAATGTAATAAAAACCAAATAAATATAATGCATAAAAGAATATATATAAAAAATAAAAAAAATATAATAAAAAACAAAAAACATAATATAAACTACATAAAAGAACATATAAAAAAAAGTAATAAAAAATATAAAAAATATAATGTAAAAAACATATAATAAAAAAACATAATAAAAAACAAAAAACATAATGTAAAAAACATAAAAACATATCATATGCTCTAATTTTTGGAATTTATAAAAAAAGCTTATTTTTTTAAAACTTTAAAAATATAATTTTTGATTTACTAGTCCATTTTAAATGATTTTACTACCAAAATATTCATCTTTTTGGGACAATTCCAACAAGCCCAAAATCATAAAATCCAATCACAAAGTTATGAGAAAATGTACTATCACATAGATAATGCACCTGAAATTGGTTTGATCTATATCAAACCAATTTCAGGTGCGTCATCTATTTGATAGCACATTTCCTTATAACCCTGTGATTGGATTTTTATGATTTTGGGCTTGTTGGAATCGTCTCAAGGAGATAAACATTTTGGTAATAAAATTATTTAAAATGGACCAGTAAATCAAAAATTATATAGCTTTAAAGTTTTAAAAAAATAAACTTTTTTATAAATTCCAAAAATCAGAGTATATGTATAAAAAAACGTAATGAAAATAAAAAACATAATGTAAAAAACAAACAACCATAATAAAATTTATATAAAAAAAAAAGACCCATAATATAAACAAAGTCCCACTCGCTATAAAATCTTAAATGCCCACTCGACTTAAGTGCCCACTCGCTATAATATAATTGATTGTAATGCTCGCAGAATTTTAATGACTGCAAAAAAAAATTTAACAAAAAATTTTTAAAAAAAAAACTTCTTATCCTAATTGCCATTATACTATTTTAGTGAAATGGCAAAATAGCAAACAGCAATATGCTAAAACGGCAAAATGACAAATCGACAAAATGGTGAAACACAAAATAACTTTGAAATAATGAAAAAAAGAAGTACTAATAGAAGATAAGAAAAAAAAGGAAACAAAAAAAAAAGTGGGTTCAAAACAGCAAAGTATGACTACAAAATGACTTCAGCCTAGAAGAAGAAAAAAAAACAAAAAAAAAACAATGATTATGGCTGTGACAGATATTACGTAATATCTATTTACTATGAGGATACACCCCTCCCCCACGTAAGACAATTCTCTGATTGGTCAATTTTAAGGGTAGGGGGTATGTCGATCATTTTTCATATGATCTTAGTGTCACAATGTGATTTTTACAAAAAATAGAAATATGCTACTAATAAAACTTTTTACTATTACAATTAATTAGTAGTCCGCAGTTAAAGGGAACAAATTTCATAGTAAAAATCGGTGGGCATGTGACTATTACCTTATATAGTAAGTAGAACGTCGTGTGCTTCAATTCATAAGAAAAAACTCTATAGTAAACAATTGAAAAATACTCGTATCTTATGATCTATCAAACCAATTTTTGATGATTTTACTACCATTAAAATCACAAGAACTTGCTCTACAACTTTCAATTAAGCAATAAGAAAGAGTTACTTAATAAAAAAATTACTTATATATGTAAGCAAGCCCCATTCGCACACTATAGAAATTTACTATTAAATTCCGCCGTGATTTATTATAAAATGTTGATCATTTTATACCCTTTATCTGCGATCTTCCACTTAATCTTTATCAAATTTTTGTAGTAAATAGTTTAGATTATGTTCTTTATAGTAGTAAAAATTTTAACAAATATAATATTTAAAAAAAATATACTTGTATATATTGTAAAGTTTTCAGGGAGCCTCCAAATTTTCTGGGGTTACACAAGATAATTAATTAAATATCATATGATCATTATATGATAAACTAATATCTAACCTTTAAATACATGTATCTTGATAAATATTTATCCAATTTTGATAATTTTACTATCATTAGAATTAAAAAAACCTATTCTACAAATTTTAATTAATTTTTAAAAACAGTTTACATAATAAAATATTTTTTAATATTTAAAAGAAAAAATAGTGACACAAAATTCATATGAAAAATGATCGATATACCCCCTACCCTTAAAAAAATTTTTGGAAAGTGGCGAAATATGGCGTTCTTCCATATAAATTTTTTTTCTTACTAAGTTAACGATATATATCCTCTAATTGAAAGTTGTAGAGTTTGTCAAGATCCATCTAACGATGGTTAGATCATCCAAATCAGCCTAGTGGATGGCGAAATATCATCAAAAAATGATTGGCCGACTATATAAATCCCATGACAGATTACATATAAAAATCACTATAGGCGAAATGTGGCGTGTTTCCATCTAAAACTTTTTTTATTACTAAGTTAATGATACATGTCCACTAATTGAAAGTTGTAAAGTTCGTCGAGATGCATCTAACGGTGGTTGGATCATCCAAATTGGCCTAGTGGATAGCAAGATATCGTCGAAAAACTATTGGCTGACTATATAAAATCTCTAAAACATTGTTTATATAGAGATTTTATATAGTCGGCCAATCATTTTTTGATGATATTTTGCTATTCACTAGGCCGATTTGGATGACTAACCACTATTAGATGCGTCTTGACGAGCTCTACAACTTTCAATTAGTGGACATGTATCGTTAACTTAGTAAGAAAAAATGTTTTAGATGGAAGAACGCCAAATTTCGCCTATAGTGATCTTTATATGTAATCTGCATCATGGGATTTTATATAGTCGGCCCATAGTTTTTTGACGATATCTCGCTATCCACTAGGCTGATTTGAATGATCTAACTACCTTAGATGCGTCTCAACGAGTTCTACAACTTTCAATTAGTGGACATGCAATATTAACTTATAATAAAAATAATTTTAGATGGAGGAGCGCTATATTTCGCCACTCTCCAGTTGACAAGTGGATTAGCAATTAATAAAAATATAAAAATTTGGCATTATGCAAAAATTAGGTTTCGTGTATTATCTTGTTGCTAAATTGAGTAAGGTTGCAAGTTTTAATCCAAATCGACAGGTTTTTAACAATTCAAACAAGAGTTCTTATTATTGTTTAATATAATCATTTTGATTACATGTAATACCTTATGAAAAATCGCTTTGAAATTTGTTCAAAATTGAATTTATTAGATAGACTAAACCTCTTTTATAAATTTTTTTAAAATTTATAATTTGAACTTCCAATTCAAGAATCTGATTTGATGCTATTTTTGCTTATGTTTCCCATAAAAAAAAGCTATTTTTAAACAAAAAAAACCTTAAAAAGTCATGTTCACGTATTAAATAACCTTTTGTAATACTTCCAAGTATCAAATAACCAACTTGAGATGTAATACTTGTGAAATAAAGATCTGCAAACTTGAGACTATTATAATTTTTCCTCATGGCAAGGGCATGTCTTTGTGTTAAAGGTTGATTAGTAATAGAGTGGGTGAAATAGAATAAATGATGCAGTTTACTAGATTAAATCGAAAGATTAGCTTTACCTGTTGCTTGAACGTATTAAAAATATAGTAAACTTTAGGTAGCTTTAATAACAGTATGTATAAAGAAGTTTAAATAAATTTTAGTTAGCATCACTAATACGAAAATACGTGTATTAATATGTCTTTGGTAAAAAAATAATCAATACATATCTGATAATAAATTAATTATATGTAATGATTATCTAATTTATGCATTTTTATTGGCCGTTATGAACTGGTTCAAGGACTGGTCACTAACCAAACCTAATTAAGACTGGGTTAATAAGCTGGCTCATGAACTTTGGTCCAGTTTACAGTTTGTTTCTGGACCTGGTCTTTTGAACCAAGACTGACCTAGGACGAACTGTAACATCCCTACCTCCCTCCCTATAATATTACGTAATATCTGTTATGGCCCTTATTAATAATGATCATTGTTTATATATGATCGCCAATTTCAAAAATAATTAGCTAGAGTGTGGTGACTTAGGTTAGTGGTCGAGTTGTCACCCCCAAGCGACAGGTTGTGAGTTCGAATTCCACATGGTGCTAGTTTCAGAAAATTATACCTGTGTAACTGTGACTGATCTTTGTCGATAGGTTGGTCATGCAAAGACCTGTAACCTGGGTCATACTGTTGAAACAGGAGATTCTAGAAATAGGATTGTGTAATGCCTAGGAACCTGCAGATTGGATCAGAACTAGTTTGACAAGACCCGAGTAAAGAATAGCTGGACTTTCAACAGTAATACAGAACGGAGTCGGATTAGGTAACAGAACAGAAAAACTAAAATATTAGAGCTTTTTAGGTATAGGCCCTAACCAACCAAGCTGCTGGAGTTGCATCGGAGGAAAAGGCCTTATATTATAAAAGTATGGACCAAGGAAAAGGAGACCATAAAGCACATAAAGCCTGGCTGACTAATCCTTCTGAGCAAACAGATTGGAAGTTAAGAAACTACTGGAGTATAGCCTATGAAGATGAAGGGTAAGGTACCGAGGTCTGTGTAAACTTTACAAGGGCAGGTTAACAGTGAAGTTTAAAGGTTTGCCCTGACTGCTAGTATACAGGTAAAGCTGTAGCGGGTGTGATCTATAATATTAGAGGTATTAAAGACAGTGATGTGGGACCTGCACCTCTGAGCATTTCTGGACTAGATAGTATGCGGGTTATACACATATACGGGAGTTATAGTTGGTTTAAAGCGCATATGACCTGACACATATCTAAATCTCTATCCAACCAGTAGAATATGCAAAAAAAAAATAATTAGCTGATTATATAGAGTCATTTTTTCCAAATGTTAAAATATAAATAAATTATATATACTATTTATTTAATTCTTAATTAAAATTTATTAAAATTTTATATAAAATTAATAAAATTCAAATATAAATATATTATACATATTTATTATACTAGGAACCGGAAACTGGTATAAGCCCGGAGCCCATAACAATAATTTTAGTATTAGTACCATAAATTGTAACAGAAAACATTCGATAAGCTCTAAAAAAATCTGATCACAAATACATCAGGAGCGTTACAGACAGAAAATGCTGAATTTACAGTTTTGATATTTTTATTACGAATGCATCAAAATTGTAATTTTAGTCATCAAAGTGCATAAAAATATAAGTCCTTTGCTTTGCTCCGGACAATAATATTTAATTAAAATTTATATATAAATTTATAGAATTAAAGTCTAAATACAATTCATATATATATTTACATTGCAACTTATAAAACTTTATATAGTATTTATTTATATTATATATAAAATTAGATTTATATAAAATTTGCTTACTTATTATATAGATGATAGATAGAATTTTAATAAAAGCAAATATATTTGAATTCTTTATACAAATTTATATAAAATATTACATTTTTAATAAAGCATAAATAAATGAAACTAATTATATACTATAGCGATTATAGTGTTTATTTACTATCCGATACACTTGAATTTTCATTTTCATGATTGCTTTTATCGTCATTATCATTACACTGTTACAAATTAATCAAATATTATAAATTAATAAAATTTGCAAAATACTATACCAAATAATTTCAGAACTTTAAAAATGAGTATATGCATTACCAAAAAATATTGCAATTTTTGCATTAAATAGTTTTCATCAAATTTGATTTTGGTAATTTCTGGGTTAAACAGATTATATAAAATAGCATGCATTACTGTATAATTATTTCTTGTAAGCTGTCTTCCAAATACTCGTTTTGCAACTATTTGAAGATATGTCTTGTCATCTTCTTTGATTAACAAGTCCAGATTTTCAAAACACTATTGCACTTCTTTACTCAATTTCCAAAGGCTATTTCGGCTTTGGAGCTTTCAGAATTAATAGTTGGTGAAATCTTTTTCTTAAAGACATATTCGAATACTGAGCAACAAAAAGATTCAAACAAGGCCCCATGATACTTGCAAGATTCTGTGCTAATCTGTATTTAAATTCAAAAAATTATATAATAATGAAATAATATAATAAAATCATGCTATCTACTAAATTTTTAATTTTAGAAAATAAAGCCTCTCACTTGAAAGCTTTTTGGTATCATTTCATCTTGTCGGAACAAAGTGCTTCAAGTTCTTTTTTGATTGCTTGTTCATAAATTTATTATTGGGATAAAGCCAATTATCTACAGCAATCTTGATCTCTCACGTTGCTTTTTTCTATAATTAAAAAAATAGACAAATCCTAATTAACTGTATTGATATTATTTTACTAAGTTATCACTTAATCTGATAAATTTGATAATTGCTTTAGCGTAAAATTGATTTTCTATTCACATATAGTTCAGATCTCAGCTTAACTAAAAGAAAAATGTATTAAATTATGAAAAAAAATTCAGAACATAGTAATTTTTTAACAAAACTAACATCATCTTTTTATTAGACAATCGATAGTTCAATTACATATGAATAAAAAATCATTTCTACGTACTAGTATTATTTGGCTAAGTTTGAAAAAAAATAATAATTATATATACCTGGCATCATTTATTCAATTTAAAAAGTTAAAAAATATTTTATTATATATTATTTATATTATTCAGTTAAATTAGACAATAAACATAAGCATACTTGCCACCATTTACTATCATTACTTTTTGGCTTTGATTTCAAGTTTTCATATGATAATCATAAAATCTTGGACACTCTTAGTAAGTTGAGTAAGAATACCTTCTAATGCATTTTGTTTTTTTATTATTGAAGTATTTTGCTCCAATACTTTTTTAATAATATCCAGCAAACAATTGACCAAATTACTTTCATTACTTAAGGCTAAGTAAATTCAATAATAAGTATTTGTATTTTTATTATAGAAAGATAATAAAATTTAAAACAAACCAATCAGGCAACTCTTTCTATCGATCACTTGTTCAAATTTCTGAGCAAAAGAAAACCAAAAATTTTTTTTAGTAAAAGACAAAGCAGCTATAATACTAGTTTTTATAAAGGTCAACTCTTCTTTGTTGTTTCTTGGGACTCCTTTATATATTTAGCATACCATCAGTTGTGCAAGATAACTAGCAGTGGGCACTCTTGGTATAAGAAATTCTGGTAAAAGTTTTCTTTCATCAACGAAGGATATAGCTGGCTAGGCGGTGAACCAAAAAATGAGTTTTTTAGCACTTTCTTTAAGAAGATTTAGCGATAAGAACATTAAGACCATATACCAGGTAACATATTCTCGCTTGGAGTTCTTTTTTCTGGAATTTTGGATGAAAGTGGGAATTTCGGCATACCCTTTTCAAAATATCGGTATTGTTGTTCCTATCCTAATTGGGAAGAAGGCATGCAAGTATATAAACAGAAATGGACGTACAGTATAATAAGAAATGGTGCAGTGGAGTAGGCTGATCTGCGGAAACCAAATTCTAGAACATTCTTATATATACATATAATACTTTGGTGAGGCATTTTCTTGTGCAGTATTATATAATTTTTACTATTGGGCATAAACATAAATGTGCTATCATAGCCGTTTACTTTTTGCTTTCTCCTCCTTTCTTTTTTATTTTATCTTTTTTATATTCTGGTTTTTCACTTAGGTAGTATAGTTATTTTCACCATTTTATTATTTTGTTTTACTTTCTTTATCATTTTTTATCTGTTCCTTTTATTTTTGTAAAATTCTGCTACTCGAGAAGTTAGATAAGAGGATTAAAAAGTAGGCAGTTATGATAGGTGGCAAACTCCAATTGGTGATTCAGACACTCTAAGTCTACCAAGACAAAGAGTTAAAATGAGATAATATTTGATATAGCAGGTCACATTTAAGAATCTTTGATAACACCTAGGTGGGTCGCACTTTAATTTTGAAGTTAACCAAGAATTAACCAATATATGCTATACTAGTATTACAAATTATGTTTAAATAAAGTTGCAGCATAACTGCCGAATTAAAAAAAAATTATAAAATGAACTACATTTTGCAAAAACAGATAATTTTTTTAGCATATTGATAAAAATTTCATTAAGTGTAGATCTTTGTGGGCTTTCATTGTTACGTTCTTATTGACATTAATAATATTACTATTATCGATGTTATTTTTGTTTGTAGATAGTTCCTTGTCTATGCTTCTGAAGAATTGACTAGTAAAAGTAGAATCTTTCATATTTCATCATTTTTTTGTAGTAGAAGCTAATATGCCAGATTTTAGTGCGTTGAATATCTAAGAGAATATGGGGTGTGGTCAATTAAAACAGCTCATTTTTACAATTTTTTGAAAAATGAATTTTTATTAGATTCATATAAATTTTGACATGATAGATACTTTTCAATTATAAATGAAAGTCGATATGCATAATAAAAAATCAAGATAATATAAAAGAAAATTACATGAAGCTTGCATAGAGCCAGTACATCACGAGGTTACCCAATAGTCACATCTTATCTTTAGCCAATCAAAATCGTGAAATTTAATTTATCCTGGATCAGTCCAAAAATCAAACAAATGATTAAACTCAATTATCTCAAAATAAGCTATATGTAAAAATGGGCTGTTTTAATTGACCACACCTCATATAATAATATTATTATATATATATAAGACCTTAACAACTTTTAAGTAATATATAAAATCCTAAAATTATCAACTACCGAATCAATTTCACTAGTTTCATTTTGTTTTGAGCTATCTTTTCCATTTTTGACTTTTAGAAGACATACTATAAAGAATACTTAAAAACAATTGCAATTACTATTAATTGCGTATATAAAGAATTCAATTAACAGTAGGGGCAAATACATATTACGCATATGTAAAATTAATGTAATTGATTACTAATATATTTAGGGTTAAAAATAGTAATTATGTTATTATATAAAATTATTATATTACCTTTTTATCTTTTTATCTTTTTTAATATTTCACTTCGAGCACATGATCAGACTGCTGTGGCACTTTTTGCTAAAGCAAAAAGTACAAAATTACAAAGTATTCTTTTTTAATTGTATTATATATAAATACTCTATTGCTTTTTTAAGAATATAAGAATTTAAATTGGATATTTAGCAAGAAAATTGGTTATATATACTAATTAAAAGGATATTAATATTAAAAGATTAAATTTTATATTTGTATTTAACAAAAGTTTGAGAAGTTTTGTAGTGGTTGAAAGAAGAAGAAATAAAAAGTAAAGTTAGAATTTTGCTTTGAAGATATTTATATGAATAACTTCAAGACTGATTTGCGTAATATACATTTTGATTGATCCAATTCTAGAATAGTTGTTTGTATTATTAAATCTAACTATGCAACAGATTAGAAAATTCTATAACTTATTTGATTGTTATAGTAATAATCTAGAATATTCAATTCTAATTGTTGGTTCAAAAAAAGAGAACGATGATATTGATATTAATTAAATATAATGCAGATCGATAACGTATATCAAATTAAAAATATTACAAAAGCAAAAAAATTCCTTTAATAAATTATCTTTTTCCAAAAGCAAAAAACCAAAAGTGAAAGATAAAAAAAAACTAGATAACTACAACTCAAATATTATTTTATTGTAATAAGATTTTCTCTAAGGCCATACAAACAAAGAAAATTGTTTCTCATAACTTGGCCGAGTCACTTTTTTGGAAAAGTTAAAAATTTTTTTTAAATAAAATTTTTTTTGAAAAAAAAATTTATAAAATTTTTATATTAAAAAATTTTTAAATATTACATTTTTTGTTGCCCGGCTGGGTTCTATTTGCTTGTCCCATGTATGAGAAACAATGAATTTAATTTGTATGGCCTAATTAAAGTAATTTTTAACTAATATTTTGACATAAGTTATTTATTTATTTTATTTTACAATGTTTATTTATAGTATGTGCAAAAAAAAATTTGATTGTCTAACATGTTTTGTAAATCACAAAAAAGTTCACAAAGACCATCAGGTTGAGGATAATTCAGATGAGAATGCAAAAATTCATAGTTCTTATAAATCAGAATCTGATGTAATAATGTTCGATGCTCAAGACATCATCGACAAATATAGTCCTAAACCCAATCCAATGTTTTTTTTTTTAAGGGTAGAGTATATGTAGATCATTTTTATATTACTAATTATGACTCTACTATGTAAATCAGATTACACAACACAATCACTACGGATGAGTTGCATAAAAATAAATATAACATTATAAAACATCACTAAACCTGCTTTTGAATACTTGTTTTATCAAAATATCAAAAAAAAAATCACATATTAACTAAGTTGGTATGTTAAAAATTTACTTACAAAGTTAATGAATTTTGCGGGTGATAAATAAATTTTGCGGGTGACAACGCGAAACTAGCCAATTACATCACGTGATTTACGGGTGATCTACAAGTAATCGACATAGGGTAAACTCTACCCTTAAGTTTAGAGGCTGTGTGCTATGGCCGGGATTTTATTATGAGTTATAGTGACATAATATTTGTTACATGAATGAGGATACAACTAGCCACACATGCACTTTTGGTGCCTAATTTAAGTAGTCTGCCCGCAGGTTCTACACTAGCTGCCATACCTACAACCCAACTACGGGAATTGTCTATTTAAACCCTCTGGTTCATGGTCCTCCTATTACTACTGACGCACTACATTTAATGCAGATGTTGTGGGCCACAACCCTTTTAGATATCGACGACCTAAGGGCTACTTTACCCTCGCACAAGAGCCTACCAGAACAAATTCCATGTCCCATACATGTACCATTGCCCGGATTTGGTAACCGAGGCTACCTGCCCTTATTAGGTTCATTCCGATCGAAGTATCCGCCTTCTCTGGCGCATATCATAAGGACCGATTTTTACCACCTTCTAACTCGGGTCTTGCCAAACGGGTTCTTGTAGATTTTTTCCGGTTTCCTGGATTTGCGATGTAGCATATACATCATTGCGCCTGCAGGCTCCTATTCAAGATGGTGGAACCAAGGTTACAGGTTTAGCGCCCAACCGCTCATAAGCCACAATCATCAAACGCAGATTTAACTTCAAAACATCGCCAGTGGGATTTGAACTGTCAACCTGCCGCTTGAGAGTGACACCTTGACCACTTCTCTAAGGCGCCACACCACCCAATCCAATGTTTTGATGAATCTAATCCAACATTTGATGAATCTAATTCAACATTTAATGAATCTAGCTCAACATTTAATGAATCTAGCTCAACATTCAATGAATCTAGCTCAACAT
The DNA here is from genome assembly GCA_003550325.1 of Gigaspora rosea. NCBI lineage: Eukaryota > Fungi > Glomeromycota > Glomeromycetes > Diversisporales > Gigasporaceae > Gigaspora > Gigaspora rosea. The sequence continues at coordinate 30,302 of QKWP01001648.1, forward strand.
CCAATAAATCTAGCTCAATATCTGATAAATCTAATTTATTATCTGATGAATCTAGTTTAGTGATATCACTGAAATTGATTTTTGAAAAAGATCTATTTTGTCTTCATTAGAAAAAATTAAAATTTTGTATTAGGAAGAGCAAATAAAATTTATATAGATATGTTCTTTATAATTTTGTCTATTCAAAAAGAGTATCAAATAATTTTGTCTTTCAAGTAAAATAGGTCAAAAACAAATTCATCTTCAAATTTTAATTTCTGGTTTTAGAACCCGAAATAGTTTCGCCCTCATATATAATCTAGTTCAGCATTCAAAAAATTTAATCCAGTATTTGATAAACAAGATATTACTGATCAAAAGGTTACTTGTGAATTCAATTAAATATTTAAAGAGAGTATGTTAAAAAATTATGAAGCTGTTAATGAATATTTGAGTGATGATAGTAAATGCAATGATATTGATAAGATAGATAATGCAGAATTTCCAAGTATTGTAGATCAAGATTCTGCAGAAATAGTAAATGTTATGTTAACATTTACAATGAATTTTGATATAATTAGCTATGAAATCTTATAATATGGTATATAGTCGTCTCTCTCTAATCTGAATCTCTCTAAACTGAATACTATTAAACTCTCTCCAAACCAAACAAAATCTCCTAGAACATTTGTAAATTTTATTATAAAGTTTGGATAAGCCATATATAACTTTTTGAAAACTAAACATTTCTAAATTTTTACATAGTTAAAAAAAGCAGTCAAGCAGTTTGGATTAGAGAGAGTTGTCTGTACACAAAAAATTTAGATATGTTGTCATTTTATAAATATTTAAGGGTAGGGTGTACATAGATCATTTTTCATATGATCTACGTGGTATATTAAATTTTTATATAGTAAATAAAAAAATACTTCTAATAAAACTTTTTAATATTTTAAGCAATTGGTATCAAATTTATGTAATATATAGTTTAATTCAATTTGTTTCTAATAGTGAAGTTGTGCAATATTTATTGCTTTAAAAAAATTAACTTACATATAATTAAAATCTCTGAGGTCGCTATATGTTTTTTCTGGGTAGTACAAAGAATTGCTAATTCTGATTGGTCGAATCATGTGATGTTTACATAATATAATATGTTATTGTTACACAAAGTTGATCTACATTCTATTTTATATGAATTTGGAAATGTTTACACCCTATCCTTAAATTTAGTATCTAAACAATTTGGTGTTTATAATATTATTAGATCATTAAATACTAGCTTTTTTATATAGCCGGTGATGCAATCTTGAAGTTTATAATAAAACATGGCCAACTTTTAAACAAAGCTTTGCCACGATCAACAAAAGATATCCTCCTTTTTTTGGATACTCTGAAGAAAAGTTATACTAATTTTTTTTTGACACTTGTTGTACAAGTAAAGGGTCAAGTTTATTCATTTGAGTATTGTCCAATAATTTTGGTAATTAAGAAGATTCTTCAAGATCCAAAAATTGCAGAAAGTTGAGTTTTTGATTACAAAGAAAGTTATTCATTAATTGGAACAAGTAAAATTCTTAACATTCAACTATTCTATTATAAAATAGAGTGTTAGTTTATGGCGATCCCGTGATCGACCAATCAAAATTGATTACGTGAGTCACATAATGACTGATTTGTAAAGAGCAAATCAGGTAAATACGTGACTCATGGGACCGATTTTGATCGATCGATCATCTAAAAATATCGCATAACAAAACCACAAGTTAAAAAAAAAAAAAAAAAGAGTGAATCTATCTATCACTACTGGGTACAACCCAAAATTTTTTTTTTTTTTTTAAAAAAACATAACAATATATAATTGACTATATTTTATTTATATAAAAAAAAAAAGAGTGAATCTATCTATTACACTGGGTACAACCCGAACTTTTTTTATTTTTTTTAAAAAAAAATCTTAACAATACAAAAAAAAAAAAAAAAAGAGTGAATCTATCTATCACTACTGGGTACAACCTGAAATTTTTTATTTTTTTTTAAAAAAATCAATGATATATAACTATACATAACGATACATATGCAAATATTATCTGGTGCCAATTTTGCACTTTATTTATAAAAAAAATATCTAATCTAAAAAAATACTTTGTCCAGCCCCACATACCCATAACAGATCAATCGATTTCCCACAGAGTCAAACCGAAAATGCTAGAAGCAACCACTTTCTCCCAAGAATGATACTTCAAGAATGGCTCCAAGAATGACAACTCCAAGAATGACGACTCCGAAAATGACGATTCCAAAAAATGACAACTCCAAAAACAACGATTTTAAGAAAAAAAGCATTTAAAAAAAGAAAAAAGTTAGTACCCGTAACAAAAAAAACAAACTAGTAAAAAAAAACCTCACATTTAACTGACAAAAATCTCAACTCCCACTACTAGAGGTCTTAATGGGTTGGGTTGGGTCAGCTTTGGTCAGACCCACTTGGGTTCAAACCCGACACGGGTCTGACCTACCTCATATCAAACCCGACTCGGGTTTGACCCGCCTCATGCCAAACCCGATCCGGGTCTGACCCGCCTCATGTCAAACCTGACCCGGGTCTGATCCAACCCAACCCGGGTTGTACGCAGGTTAATGATGGGTGACGCAACAATTGCTTATTATATTACTATCTAAAAACCTATCTAAGGCCGTATGAAGTTTGTACTTTGTACATTCTATTCTAACTTATATATTCATCAGACAATTTTATATATAGATATATATCGATTACTAACTGGTAAGATATATATCGATATCCATCACCCCTGCCCGATTACTATCGATAATAATAGTAATCGATATATATCAATATTAATCGATATATATTTGATATGATATCAATTAATAATTATTATATTTACATAATCATAATTTTTGAACATTTTGCAGGTTTTTGCAAGTTTTCACAAGATTTCGCAATTTAATTATAAATTTTTTTTATTTATTATTATTATATAATATTTTAATTTATTAAATATACAATATTCACGAGTTTTCGCTATTTAATATAAAATTTTATTTTTTTATTATATATTATATTTTAAATATTACATATATTATATATTATTATAAAAACAAAATAAATCCAAAAAAAAATAATCCAAAAAAAATTTAAAAAAATGAAACAAAAAAAATAAACTATTATATTCTTTATATTCGTTCATATTTCGCTTATATTCGTTTATATTCGCTTATATTCGCTACTTCTTGCAAAGTACCAGAAAGTTAGGTTGTTTTCTTGCAAAGTTCTGAAAGAAGTAAGGAATAAATAAAATAAAATAAATAAATAAATAAATAAAAAACTAACAAAAAACAAAGCCTAAAAAATAACAAAAAAATCAAACCAGAAAAAAATAAACTATTATATTTCGCTCATATTCGCTTATATTCGATTATATTCGTTCATATTCGTGACTGCTTGCAAAGTACTAGAGATGTTAGAATTGGTGTTCTTGTAAAGTGCTGGAAAGTCAAGTCGTTTTCTTGCAAAGTTTCAAAAGAAGTAAAAGATAAATACAATAAAATAAAATTAAAAAAATAAGTAAAAAAAAAGAAAACAAACAAAAAACAAAAAAGTAAGCAAACTAAATAAAAAATAAACAAAGCCCTAAATCTCCATTTCAAGTTCGTGTTTTTGCAATTTAAAAATCGTCGAAGGTTTTCACAAAGTGCCAGAATAAAATAAATCAATAAAAATAAAAAAAAAACAAAAACAAAAAACATGAAATGAAAAAATAAATAAAACGAAACCTTGCAAAAACTTGCAAAAACTTGCAAAAACTTGAGTTATTGAACTTTCGAAATTGCTAGAGAAAGTAGTTGTGTGTTCTTGCAAAAAGTAGAAAGGCTGAGATTGCTTGCTCTAAGTACCAAAAAGTTACTGGATTTCTTGCAAAGTGCTAGTAGTAAAGTGTGGAAATAAAATAAAAAAAATTAAAAAATAAAAAAAAATATAAATAAAAAAAAACAAAACGAAACTAAATAAAACAAAACGAAACTAAACGAAACTAAATAAAATCAAAAAAAAACAAAAGGAAAACGAAGAAACAATGTAAAATTGATAGAAGATCTAAATTAAACAAAAAAAATAAATAAAGATCTAATTTGATTTTGTAGTACAAATTATCAAAAATCATCGAAATATTTCGAAAATATTAATAAAACACGTCATTGATATGATACTAGTTGCAGATCGTCCTAAAATATTTCGAAAGTATTCGAAATATTAAAAAAAAAAAGAAAGAGAAAAAAAAGAAAGAGAAAAAAAAGAGAGAGAAAAAAAGAAAAAAATAAAGAGAGGGAGTAAAAGAGAGGGGGGATAAAAATAGGTCGAAACGGGCTTTTTTTTTTAGATAACAGTTTGTTTGTTTTTTTTTTTTTAAGTTTTTTGGCACCTTTTGTAGAATATATTTTTATGATCCTTGGTAGCTTATGGACCAAATAGGCTTAAGAGATTTTGAACTTTTTTTTTATTTTACCCAGTGATTTGGGTTAAAATTTTCATGACGTGGTCAAAACACTATATAATCGTTAAAGATCTGCTAATCGTCATATTCATTTCAAATAATTATGATTATAATCGATTTATAGATATATAACAATTGAATATAAAAAATAATATATATCGATTATAAATATATATCAATTTTTATCCAATTAATTGATATATAACGATATTATGATATATATTGATTATAAATATATATCGATTTTTATCCAATTAATTGATATATAACGATATTTTAATCGATATATAATGATATTTTATAATCGATATAAAACGATTAAGTGCTATATATCGATCAATATCTATATATAAAATTTTCTGATATTCGTCAGGTACCATTAGTGGCCAGACAAAGAGATCCAAGCGTATTTCGGAAATAAATGAAATTTAAAAAATTTTATTTGTGTATCAAAATTTTAAAATTGAAAAATAAAATGTGACTCCCATTTGACAAGATAAGTAAAAATTTTTTTATTATGCAGATCAACAAACTATTTAAAATGATATTAGAAGCAGTATCGATTAATTATAAAATAATTTATAATAATGGAGGTCATAGAAATAAGTATATTCGAATTTTAAATAAAAAATAAATAAAATTTGATTTGTACATCTCTTATTTGATAATAACTATGTCTTCTTGTTTTGATTTACGAATTTTTTATAATGAATTTTACGAGTCACGAAGTCATATCCTTGCTTAATAAATATATAAAAAAAAGATGATTGAAACAATAAAAGTATTATCTTTATAAATATCAATGAAAAAATATAAATAATTATTAATAAGTAATTATTCTGTGGCCCATAATCTGCATTACACGAATTCACGATCGAGAAATTGAGAAAGAACACGTTTCAATTCAAAATAGAAGTAAATTCAGAAATAACTTGAAACAATAATAGTATAGAATAATCCTTTTATCACGCAGCGTTCAACTTGCGCTTTTCTTCTTGTATTCCGTAAGTATGTAATAGAAAAATAAAATTAGTGCTTACTATACAAGTATGTATTTATATATATAATATAATAATTGTTATACAAAAAAACTGAAAGCCAGTATAAGTTTAAAGTGTAACTGATTTATATCGACCTATTAAATAAATATGAAATATTTAAATTGTCCATAGCGCTTGTATACTGCTTGTATTAATAATAAAGTCAATCCATCCCGGTTAGTTATATATTTTCATACTATACTATATATATGTTTATAACAAAAATTGTTATAACTTAGCAGTTTTATAAATATTAAATAGCATTAGGAAAACAATTTAAAGAAATTTGGTTTAAAAAATATGATGCTTATATGAGTTTGGATTTTAATAAGTAAGTGATGCAGTAATTTTAAGGATATTTAATTTATAATATAAATTTCTCCTAAATTATATAATACATGTAGAGTAGCAACAACCGGCAAAGGTCTTTACTTCGACAAGCGACCTTCAAAATTAGAATGTGATGAATATGATAAAGAAGTATGTGATGGCACAGTTGGTGGTTTATTTTGTATAGTACAAGAAACTACTCAAAAAGTTTTAACTACTTGAAGACTAAAATTACTTGGAGAATTTGGTCATCTTACATCTAGTTAGTACTTATAATTTTAATTACTTGTTGATTATAGTTGATAATCGTTACAAGCATTATATTTATGGAATTTATTTCTTGTGTTCTTATTAAAATACATTAAATTTATGATGTAGACAAGTTTTACACTAGGTGATGCTAGTATATAAATAATATGCAAATTAAAATATTTATTATAATTGTATTTTACCCTATTTTATCCTATACCATATCTTAAATTAACTGGATAACTCAATAGTTTATTTATCAATTTTATAATTCGGGTATCCGGATAGCCTAACAGTTAACCAGTTATTGTACCCTAGAGTACTAATCTGTGATCGCTACATACATACTTTAAAATGATGCAGATCCGATCACTAGAACATGGAAATTTTGCCTGAATTGTACGTACATACTAAGTTCTTTTTATCATATTAATACTTTTTTTATACTAAATTAATTAATTATTTATTTATTTTTGCAATAAAATAGTTTCGTCATTTGTCACCATCATTATTCCGGGTTTGACCCGACCTGGGTTTGATCTGACCCAACCTGACCCGAGTTGGGTCTGACCCGGGTCGGGTTGGGTCTGACCCAACCCAGCTAAGACCCCTACCCACTACTATGACAACTCCAAGAAAAGAAGCACTAAAAAAAGAAAGAAAGTAGTACCCATAACAAAAAAAATCAAACTAGTAAAAAAAAATTACTACTTAAATTGACAAACATCAGGAAAATAAAAACATCAATAATCTGCAGTAATGTTCAAATTTATCAAAAAAGTGCAGAATTTTGTTTAAAAAATTGCAAAGATCTTCAAAATTTAGATTTTTGCAGTTCTTCGCAGATTTTTTGCCAAAAATCTGTGAAAATATTTAAAAAGTATAATATTCGCAGATTATAATAGAATCGAAAAATTAAAAACATTAATAATCTGTAGTGATCTTCAAATAAGTGCAGAATCTTGTTTAAAAAATTGCAAAGATCTTTAAAATTTTAGATTTTTGCAGTTCTTCGCAAATTTTTTTTAGCAAAAAATCTGTGCAAAATATTTAAAAGTATTAATCTTTGCAGATTATAATAGGCCTAGCCTATTATAATCTGTGATAACTCCAAAATATAATTTCAATATAGTAAGAACACGAAAAAATCAATAAACAAAACAAACCGAAAATAAATAAATAAATAAATAAAGTAAAAACACGTTTTTTTTATTCACTTTTTTTTTATTTGTTATCTTTTATTTACTTTTATTTACTGTACGTTTTTTTTTTATTTTATCTATTTTTAAACTTTTATATTTTTTAATATTTTTATACAGGTTTTTTTTATTTTCGAATTTTTTTTTAAACATATTTTTATTATTTATTTTTTAAATTTTTTTTTATATTGGTTTTTTTTCGTTTTTATTTTTATTTTT
>QKWP01001648.1:46277-71260 GCA_003550325.1 Gigaspora rosea
TTTTTTTTTTTTTTTAGAGAGCGCATGTTTGTTTTTTTTTGTTTTTTTTTTTAGTGAGTACAAGTTCATTTATTTATTTTTTATTTTTTTATTTTTTTTTTTTATAGAGAGTGCAAGTTAATTTTTTTTTAAAAAGCGCAAGTTCAGTTTTTTTTTTTAGAGATATTATATTTAATTGATAATCCGTGAGTCATCTGAATAAAATAATCTGCAAATACTAAGTAAATGTGACGCATATTTATTAATTAAAAACCTGATTTGTAAATGAACAAAATTTCAGAATTTGTATCACATGTATACATAGCCAATCAGGTCTTCTGAAGTAAAATGAACTTTTCACTTCACGACTAACAGAATCAGAAAATTTTGAAATCAGAAATTTCGAACACAAGTAACATATTTTAACGTTCATTAACCAATTCATATACATACAATACACATATAATTTCTTGAAATATATGTCTTATCGTAAATGAAGTACCTTCTTTAGTAGTAGATCCACTGTATATTATATCTGGGTGCGTTCTTTTTAAAAATCTAGATTGCCAATGTTATAAATGCAGAAGTATATATGCTTTTCACACTATAATATAATCTCTCAGCTATGTACTTATACTTGCTGGCAAAACACAGACAAATCCCAAATTCAAAAAAAAAAATTGCTATATAAGATTAAATCAAAAAAGTATACCTAAAATTTTGCAAATATATTATCCATAACAATAAGAATACATACTATTTGTTTAAACAAAGATTATTAATAAAGTTTTTGAGAAATTAATTTGGAATATATTTGGGATTTGGGCATAGACAAATCCCAAACTATAGTAATTTGGGATTTTGCCAACATGTATACATATACTATACCCTGGGTTTATTGAGTTTTAAAATTGGTGAAATGTAGGACCCAGGTCTTGTATCTGACCATTTACAGTAGGTAAAAATATGCATTATATTCTTATATATTTTGTTCAACCTTTATTAAAATATTGTTGAACTCCTGAAAATTAATATGTTATATTAGCTAACATTAATTTTTTTTGTACGTACAAGTTAATATAAGGGTAAAGTGTAGTAAACATAATGTATATGGTCTAACTCAAAACACAACCACTCATGAATATAGAAAAGGGGCATCTATAAATAACGTTATGTACCCCCTCATAGTAGTGCTGGACCCCCCCCCCTACTATATAAAAAAATTTTTCAAAATCCATATTGTTGACCTATAAAAACATCACAAAAACAGACATAACTTTTGAAGCAGTGATTTGAATTTGATGAAACTACCACCATTCGACTCAGCTCGCCGAGATGGTTTGAATGAGCTTTAATACGTCCCTGTACAACCTCTGGTTGCCAATATAAGAGTTGTCAAACATTTACTTCTATACTTATTAATAGATCAGCAATCTGATTGGCTAGGAGATTGCTGCGGTAAAAATCGTAGATCTGACATATCTGAAAGATGTCATATTTATAGCATATATTCTAGATATTTTATTTATCACATATATATTATTTATTACATATATCATATTTATACTAGTTATACTATATATTTTATTAATAGTAGTTGTAGTATATATTACTCATGTAAAAGATATTGACTGTTACATTTGTAAAATTTTAAAAAGTATAAAAGCGGCTGATATGGACCCCAAGTTCAACATCGAGTCTTCATACTCTTTCAATAAATAAAACAACTATTAACTACACAAATCAAACAGTTATTAGTATCCTCATATACTTTTAATTGTAGCCTCTTTCGTAATTGCAAATTGCCTTAAATCTTCTTTGTTAAGTTTTCTTAAAAACGCCATACTGACTTAGATATACCACAGTAACAAAGTTTGAAGTTACACAAAGTGTTCACTGTCTAAGATCACTCTAGTTACCTAATATCTTTGAAGAAGTGGATATAGGATAACAGTATGTTTATATATAAAATTTTACAAAAACTTGAATATATTGTGACACAGTGATCCGATTTGGATGATTTAGGTACCATTTGATTCGTCTCAGTGAGACGAATCCAATGATACCAAAATCATTTCGTTTGGATTACTGGATCAATAGTTGTTCACAAAAAACCATTAATTTTTTAGTCATTTTATAAAAAAACATAATAACTAAAAGTATTTAGCCAATAAAATTTGATCCAGTAATCCAAATGAAATGAAATTGGTACCATTCGACTCCTCTCACCGAGACGAATCGAATGGTACCAAAATCATTAAATTTGGACCACTGGATCAATTTTAGCCAATTTTTTCTAAAAAAATTATNTTCGACTCCTCTCACCGAGACGAATCGAATGGTACCAAAATCATTAAATTTGGACCACTGGATCAATTTTAGCCAATTTTTTCTAAAAAAATTATGTTATATTTTTTTGACCCTCCTACTTATTGAGAAAAACGTTATCGTTCGTCCAACCCCTCTTGTATAACGTTATTTATGGATGCCCCAAACAGGTAAATTACTAAAGTATTATACCATCACGATTTGGAATTTTATTTGATGATATTTAAAGTCTGCTAAAGATAGTAATTATGGATTCTGCTATGAAAATGGTATGTACAGTCATAATAATTATAAAAATCTTCTAGTAACCCTCTGGAAATGTAGAATTATTGTACCAGTATTATGATAGCTTTTTTTTTTGAAGCAGAAGGCTTATTCTTTTATACTAACTGCCGAAGAACAATCAAAACCTTCATGAATGGGCTGTAAGAATAAAAAATTTTATTATTGTTGAACTCCTGAAAATTCAAAAACCAATATGTTATATTAGCTAACATTAAATTTTTTTATACAAGATTTCTTTGGGTTAGGGGAGGGACAGAAATCAGCTGATTTTTTAGGGGGTGGGGGGTTTATGGATCGATCAGGTCTATATTGTTATAATTGGATTTAATTAGCTAATATTCAATCAGGTGGGGGTGGGATATTGCTTCTTAGTAAACAGAAATCACCTAATTTCTGTCCCTCCCCTTAATATAAGGATAAAGTGTAGTATACTTAACATATATGATCTATTTCAAAACACAACCATACATGAATAGGAATTTTATTCGATGATATTTTAAGTCTGCAGAAGATAGTAATTATGGATTCTGCTATGATAATGGTATGTACCGTACAGCACTGCATATAGCTGGAGTAGTATCTGCCTTTTTCTTGACAAACATTTTGTGGCCAATTTTTATATTTAATAGTGCGAATCTTTTCATTGAGTTTGATAGGTCTAATAGCAAGATATATATAGATCAGTAACGATTATTTGTATTATCCTTCCATCTCCCAATGCCTGGGGGATATTATTCAATTTAGACTGACTTTCTTGAAAAGTACCTAGCGTACTATATGCAGTGCTGTACAGTACAATCATAATAATTATAAAAGTTTATTTCATGTCTTCTAGTAACCCTCCAGTGGTGTAGAATTATTGTACTAGTATTATGACAGCTTTTTTTTGAAGCAGAAGGCTTATTTCTTTTACACTAAGTGCCAAAGAACAATCAAAACCTCCAGGAATGGGCAATAAGAATAAGATAAAATTATTATTATTATTATTATTATTATTATTATTATTATTATTATTATTATTATTATTATTATTATTATTATTATTATTATTATTATTATTATTATTATTATTATTATTATTATTATTATTATTATTATTATTATTATTATTATTATTATTATTATTATTATTACTATTATTATTATTATTATTATTATTATTATTTATTTATTTATTTTATTTGTATGTTTTCTTTAAAAATTCTAATGATTATTTATTAGAAAGAAATTCAATTTCTTTAGGTTATTAATTTAATGGGTGGGTATACGTTAACTTATCTTTCAATAAAAGTTATTTTACTTAATCTCATTTTGTTCATATATATAAAAATATTTGAATAATGGTTATATTATATCGTGACTGCTTATATTTAGGGGTTTCAAAATTAAAACCAAAGAATCTTATTTTATTTTTCTGATTTATAATTCAACATAGTAAAAACACTATTTAAAAAATCCTGCTTATTTTCGAAATTTGTTAATTTTGAAACCTCTCATTAGTGAAATCTAAAATCAACATCATAAAAGATACGGAATAGGGTGTCAACTTGGAAATAGCATTAATTATTATTTAAGCATGATGCTCCTATGAACAAGTAAAAAAGGCTAATCTTCTAAAATACTACTATCATCTGTATACATTATATGTACCACACAGTTAAAGCTTCGTATTCGTATTAATTATTCAAATAATATTGCATTATTTGAATAACACATGTATGACGAGCTTATGAAATACATCGAGGCTGGAGATATAGAAAAGAGAATGTTCCACAAATTTCCATGATGCAAAATTGGATAAACGCTTATGCTAGTGCTTTTAAGCAAAGAGCAACAGAAAACGAACTTGAATCAGAAAATAAATAAACTTTTGTAATTATACTTGTGATAAAGAAATTGTACTTGTTAGCTTATTAGATTTTTGTAACATTTAAATAAAAAAATAGTTAAACTTAGAATTTCGTAATGATAAGCAGGTTGCTTATAATATTTTGGTTATTTTTTTTATATTCTTTGGATCAATGTAATATAAGTAGTAACGTTCCATGAAACCAACTCTTGTTATTATTTTTTAGGCATAATATACCTTCAAAAAACCTAAAAGGTGAATATTTATTGTAAAATTAGTTAAGAACAAGGTATTATGAAATCAGTTACGAATCTAATAAGTATGGGGTTTAACATAGTAAATGCAGCGTGCTTGCAAAGTAAAGTTTGCCAAAAAAAAAGATCGATATTTGAAAACTAAATAATTAAAAGCTTATAGTATTGCTCTACAATTTGTATTACTTTAATACCGTATTTGTTAATAATTTTTATAACTTTACTTATAACCTGAAAATTTCAATTTGGGCTTTTTCAAATGTGATCTTTGTCACATTCTAATATGGAAAATTCTCCAGGTAACTGGCAGATTATCAATTAAAAAAATGGTAAAGACAGGTAAAAGTTTGATCTAATGTTTGAAATGTAGCTTATATATACCAAATCAAAACTGCTAACCAAAAAAATTTTTACTATGATGCTCAAATATAACCTTACATAGATTATTCGGGGTCCTATATAGGGTACATCAGAGAGAAATAGCATGAAGGGTTGATATGGTAGGAATGATAGGAATCAGAGTAATATCATCAATGATAGATAGATCATAAATAACATATAGAACACTTATGGCATAAATACCATATTTTTAGTGTATAATATTTTGTTATATAAACGGGCGATATCTGCCCAACTTTGTAGGCATGTTCGCCATTACAATTCTTTATTATAAATAAAAGACATTACACTTTCACTTTGATTCTATAAACTATATCACGCACTCTTTCTAATTACTAAATCACTACTCGCTAATCTATATACTGACAACTACAATATAGCATCGCACAGTTTTGTGTTTCTGTGCTCATGTGACTCCCTGTCAATAGTTGCTCTATTAGCCTTGATTTCTGAGAGGTATTCACGGGTTAACACCGGTTTCAACCTCTATGATCAATTATGCAGATAGTTGCAAAAAAGGAATTGGTTTTGTGCAATATATAGTTATTGAATGCGAAGCAGTAAAACTATATTATGTCATTATAAGTCAAATAAATATCAAATAATACAACCATCCATTAACAACAAAGCCTCACAATGTTATAAAAAATGTTGAAATAAAGATTCAGAAAACGGTCAGCGGAAAACTCTAAAGTTTTTAAAAAATGTCGATAAGATAATCAAATTTTAACGGAACTAAAAATACCTAAGCATATTAGAAACTGATATAAATGTAAATAGTAGTAGCAAACTAATTAATTTATATAATCAAAATCGCATCTTATCTTGGAACTGTGATCAATGCCATTTTCAAAATAAGATACTTCAAAGGTTTTTGACGTAAAAGAAAAAAAAATATAGATATAAAAATATAAAGTAACAAAATTTTTTATTATAATAAAGATATCAATTATATTGTAATGTTAGCACATAGATCGTCATAAATTTTATGTGCTGTAACTTAAAATTTTAATAAAAATGAAATGGTAATTTCGAACCTAATAAATTGATACAAAGATACAATATGCGAAATATATTATGATACTTCTAGCTTTAATTATAGTAATAAATAATCATAATTCAATTTTCAGTGAGAATAAAAATAATTATTCCAAATTATTCAATAAATATATGGTTGCCTAAAATACTATACCATATAGATTGTTTGCTACTATTAGTCATTATAGGACGCAAAAAAAGGATATAAAGTCTCATTGCATTAAATAGAAAAAAACTCGTAAACACATTAAACATTTTAGAGCCGATTAAAGCGACTCAACTCCCAGCGCATTGGCAGGCGCATGACTTGTTGACAATTTCGATCCCATGGCATAATTTCATTCACTCCGCAGATCGTTTAAATATTCATTTTACATTGTAAATTGGACTGTTTTTTTGTTTGGTATATAATATTCGATTACTTTAAATAGTAAAACAAACAGGTCAATATCATTACGATCTATTACGAGAGTTGCGATAATAATAACATAACGAAATATTTATCGCGTTTAACAAATACAGTATTTTAAATCATTGGAAAGTTTTTTTTAATGAAGAAATGCAATGTTCTGGCATTTGGAGTCAAGAAATCTGCGAAAATATATTTTATTTGCAAACTATTCTCAAGATACGAAAGTTAAAAATTCGCCTACAATATAAAAATTAAAAAGATTAATTTAGTATCTAAGTTTAGGTAAAAATAACTATATAATATTCATATAATAATAAAAAAAACATATAAAGCGTCAATATACAGCACAAAAAAAGGATGCTCTATGTACTATCGAATAATCATCACGACTATAATATTATTACAATAAAAATTGTGATAAATAATTTCTGTAATTGACTTATTTAGACAAGTCCTTTGAATACATCTCTTAGTTACAACTAAGTCTAAATCGAGAAATATCTTGGAATTGGAAGGTTTCCAATATGTCAGAATTAACTCTACGATTAGGCTGTAATGCTATATCAGCATGGTTCTTTCCAGAAGTTTGTGTAGAAGAATCTACTTTAGTCTCCTTAACAATTTGAGGTGGATTTATTGTTTGTTGTATTACATCTAGATTACTTGACGAGCGACAATGTTTTGAAATAGTTCTATCAAAAAATGTCTTTGGTGATTGATTAGTTTTAAATTTTGTATTTGTTGAGTTTTGCTAAATAATGAATCTGAACGCGTAATTCCGAGCTTAAATTTATGTTGATAATTGTTTGGTTGGTAATTACCAGGTTTAATACGTTTTATTTTAAGTTCTGTCTTTGGTGTTTGATTATCTTTAAATATATTATCACTGGGTAATTTGATACTCTCCATTCCAAGCTTGAGTTCTTGTTCAAAATTCTAATTAGCCTATTTAAATTAAATGCAAGAGTACTCTTATTTTAGAGATTGCCATGTAATACAACTTTTATAGTCGGATTTTGCGTTACTTAATTTTCTCCAGACCAAGAATGTTTGTACACTGTAATCGGAATTGCTTTATGTTATAACCAACCGAAAATCTGCATAAACATGGATAGCATATTTCATTACATACGGTGCGGGAATCTAAAAACTTCAATCACTTTATATAGAATAAATGTTAACTAACTCATTGAGGATAAACTAAATTTGTCATTCTCAGTATCATGCTATTCATACATATTGTTCTTTGCTTATTGTTTTTATGCAAGAAATAAACCCTTCGCTTATTGAGATCGATAATTTAGGAAATTTATTTTCGATGTGCTGCTGGTTTATGCATCATATACATAGAAATATTGAGGTTTTTTTTAGATTTCCTGCACCATACGTACGTACCGTAAACTGCCATATAAACGACCCGGGTCTGTTACATTTACCCATTTTAAAACCTATTAATAGACCCCGGGTCTCTTGTATGGGTACGGGTCTGATAACTGGAAATTAGCCCTTAAGTGCATTGCTTCAATGAGCCCTTAATTATACACTTGACCAATACATAAAATATTAAATTGTTCTTATACAGTCGTACTTCTCAGTTTGTTTTATGTGAAAAAATACGTTATTATAAAATTTTATTATGATGTGCTTATATAGAAGTATTTTTTATAAAGTTTATTCATGAATTTTTTCAAATTTAATGTGATTATATATGAGTTTGTAATTATATGGGAGGTGATTATAGAGGTATTCGTATACAAATTAGCACTGATAATTTTATCTTCTCAATACAATCAGAACTCTCTAAATGCACCCTATAGGAACCGAACTTTTTAGCATGAATTTAGAGAAATAAGACAAGTACATTTATAGAGGTCATAAATGCACTCTATAGATACCAACATTGTATATTTAAAGAACAATAATAAAAAGTGCATTTATAGAGGTCAAGTGTATATTGAGTTCTGAATCTGGGAGTGCATTTAGAGAAGTCAGAGATTTCTCTGTATTTGGACCAGAATTGAGAGTGCATTTAGAGAGATTATGCATTTGGGAGCTGATACAAATAGCTAATAATCTTTTTTACCTTGGACCAATAATTAACTATTTACTTTGATTCTTTTATTATGATATATAAATATTAATTTAATTTTCATAAATTCTCTTGATATACACAGTATAAATAACATAAACTGAATTCACTATATGCTCGAGCCTTAATAACTATTATAATTGACCGGTTGATCCATATCCTTTATTTCCGCGGTCAGTCGATCCCAAAAACTGAAAATGAAATTTAAATTTTAAAAAACATTTTTATATGACATGAACAATGTTTTAATAAATAAATCACGAATTCTTACGTCCGTTTCAACTACGTCTGGAGTATATATCCTTTCGAGAATTAGTTGAGCAATACGTTCACCTTCTTTGACTATATAATATTAATTTGAATCAATTAAAATTTCATTTGATCTAAAAGTCCTATAAATACTGTTCATACCTTGGTAAGGTTCATCACCAAAATTAAACAAGAGGACGCCAACTGGCCCACGATAATCTGCGTCAATTACGCCAGCGCCACAGTCAAGGAAATGATTCATTGCTTTAAATTTCACGTGATGTTAGACACGGTTTACGTACGCATAGATAATTTTTGTAAAAAAAAACACCTAAACCGCTTCTCGGCGCGACACGTCCGTAAGTTCCTTCAGGAATTGCGATTGATATATCGGTAGGAACCAAAGCTTTCCCTTTAGCTGGAACAACCATATCTGCAGCACTTTACACATGAAGTAAAGATAATTATATGTTGGATAATTAGATGTTGGTCATGTATTAACACACTTCTGTCAACACCACGAATTAAGATAATTAAGAACGTTTATATGAACGTTATCAAGGAAGAATGGCCCTTCGGAATTCCAATTATAATTTGTACTGGATATAATCTCTATTAGATAGATTGTGTCCGTACAAAATATAATTGAAAGTCTGAAGTGCCATTTTTCCTTTGGCAGCATTCATATATAACAATTAGGGTCCAGGCCAGGTTTATTGGCACCGGGCCAAGCACTAGCGCCTCATGCCCATGCCTGTGTCTATCGGTATAAAAATGGCAGGCATTATTGTAGACATATTAGAGTGCCCTCATGCCGTGCCTATGTCAATAGACACAAAGTGTCAGCACTACTATTGGCACAGGCACAATGCTAGGCACAAAGTGCCAGGCACTATCATAGGCATAGCCGGGCAAAAATACAAAATTTTTGTGTTTGCCCCATACACGCGCCAACCTTCGTGTCCATGCTCATGCTCAAATCATATTTTAATGCCTGTGCCTATGACCGTCCCAAATGTTTATGCTCGTGACCATGTTGATGCCAAATTTTTACGCCATCCCATGCCTAAATTTTCATTCCTATGTCTATACCTATACCTGAGCTTTCATGCCTATGCCTATCTAATTTTTGTTGAGCACAGGCACAAACACTGGTTGCGGACCTCAAATAACAATATACCTGTACAAATCATAGCCAGCAGCCTGTGATGAACCACGTACGGGTAGTTTAGCCTTTTCGCTAAGACGCTTAACAAGTAATTTCGAAGAGTCGGCTTGTTGGTGTATAGAAACGATTAGTTATTAAAACAAAGGGAATGTTCAAAAGCTGAAATAAACCACAATATAATTACAGTATAACATACGTATATAACTGTGATAATCTTTTGACATTTCTAGTACCTTTTTAGGTGGGTAAGAAAGAATTAAGTCCTTTTACAATACGAATATGACAAAAGTTCTACTTTATTGGCTGCAAATATGCAACCTGCAGATCTTGACTCATTAGGTTGTTATTATAATCAAAAAAGGTAATATCGAAATTTTTGATGCTATTTTGATAATTTAAATAGTCAAAAGAAAGCTTAAGACTTTGGCTTTATTTGACTTTAAATTGTCAAAATAGCTTCACAATTCATCGAAATATAAGATGTAAAAGTTAATGCATTATTTTTTTTTTAAAAAAAATGTCTATCTGCTTGATTTCTATTGACGACAGTCTATGTGTTCACACATAGTATATTTATTTGTAAAGATGCTAGGAAAATACCACAATTGGATATTTGAATCGAAATGAAATGAAAACATTAAGAAAATTGGAGCGATTCCTCCCTACTCAATAAAGTACCTTTTCTCTTTTGCATCATTCGCAATCCTTGTCTTGCTATCTTCAATCCTATTTGTACAGTATTCCCTCCATATATATAGTTACCGCTACGATTTGGACTGCAATCGATAGAATTTTATGACAAACTATCGCTATTTACTTTATATGATATAAAAATAAGTTCATAAAGTAAAATTTTTAATAAGATCCTTTGTAAAAGACTATTTAAACATATTTAATGGCAATTCTCTTGATGACCTAGATATTATATTATATTATTGATAAATCATCTACATTTAATAATCCAATTTATTAACTGTATAAATATTTTTCGAACTCGATTAATTAAGATAAATCTTTTCATCGCTTTGCCATTCTGTAAATGCTTCTACAACTTCATCTGTGCATGGACGTCTTTTCGGATTTTTGTTCCAACACCGTTTCATAAAATTATCATAATATGTCTTAGTATCTTTAACATTTGGTGGTTAATTCATCAAGCACTATTTGCTTTTGCAATTTTGATTCACTATAATCACAGGTATTACATATAAATTTCCCACATCATTGTTCCAAATGAATAAATAACGACTTTTACCGTTCAATATTTCTGGTGCTTTATATGGTAAATTCCACAAACTCCAGGTCCTACATTTGATATTGAGAGTCTAAATCTGCAATGCGCATTGTTTAAATATCGATGAATAAGTTTCTAAGGATGAATAATTCGAAGATCAGAAGCAATACTGCTTTAACTTTAATATTAACAATATTTAATATGTAGTTAAATATACCAATCCAAAATTTAAGCACGTTAGTATAAATAAAGATTACCTCTTTTGCAAAATATTTTTTTGTAATTTAAGTTTGCAAGTTTGCAAGGTTTTGGATTATGTCTACCCACTTAGAACGATATACTGTTGCGAATCCACCTTGACTTATTTTTTCAATATATTTAAATTCATTATAGGGAATCCAAGATAATAGATATTTACTTTGTTTTTAAATAACATATATCTTCTTTTTTATCCTAAAGGAAGTTCTGTTGTTAGATTTAACTCATTCGATAAATAACAGACAAATAACATACTTAATCATAATTAGTTACTTGACATTTGTTTCCGTTCTCTAAATGATTGTTTTTAACATTTATAGATATTAAAAATA
The DNA here is from genome assembly GCA_003550325.1 of Gigaspora rosea. NCBI lineage: Eukaryota > Fungi > Glomeromycota > Glomeromycetes > Diversisporales > Gigasporaceae > Gigaspora > Gigaspora rosea. Next base: position 58,152 of record QKWP01001648.1, read on the forward strand.
ACATACATACTTATGATGATAATATGAAATTAGTTACATCTGGGACCAGTTATAGTCTTTTGTAAGTTTCTTATTGTTCCAATTCCATTTTGATAAAAAACGATATATTCTATCCCATCTTGGCAAATTTGAAAATAAACAAATGCCTTATATTCATCCTTTTCAATTCTAATTCCATCAACAACATTAAATTTCTATCACATTCCCCATCTCTGCTGATTATTGACAGCAAATGTCTTATGTTCATCCTTTTCAACTTCAACCCCATGTTGATAACAATATCCAACATTAAATGTTTATCAGTATTTCCCATTTCTGTAGACTGTTTTAAAATAAATAAATTCTTTGCGTTTATTCTTTTCAATTTCGACTTCAATTTGGTAATAATATTCTGTTATTTTCATTCCATCAGTTTCTCCCATATTAGCAGATTTTTTTGAAAATAAACGAATGCCTTATGCACATCTTTTCAACGCCAATTTCCAATTCCAAGCTTGTTCATTCCATCAGTGTTTCCCATACCATGATTCCTTATAGTCGTCACATAATCTCTCTTCTGATAATGATATCTAGTCTTAATTTTCAACAAGCATTTCCCATTTTAACAACGATTGCTTTTCGTCAAATTATAAAATGCTGTACCGCTGCACAAACAACCTACATTTTAATTTGACGTATCCATATGTCTTCAAATTTCTGCACTTATAGAAAGACATTACTAATACTCTCACTCCCACAACTAGAAAAAAGGGACATCAGTAGAATATACTGACATCCCCAAAAAACAAAAGCAAACGTTACCGGTCTGCATAACCATAACTAGGCTGGTGTAGACGATCTTAATGTTCCCCCAAAATTTCTGAAATAACGCCAATAGACATTACTTTCTTTAGAAAGTTTTTTAACCAGAACTTTTGGGTAGAGTACATTGTTTGCCAGAACATTAAACATTTAGACACCAAATCTAACTACTGTAGAGGCCTAACAGTGCACGCCCACAATTGTGATGAACAACCACCGAAATGTGGGGGGTTTATATAAAAAATTGAGAAATGTGGGATTTATGAATTGCGTAAAAAAAAAATGCGCACATGATGATCATTTGTGACGAATTGTCAAAATGATCGTCATGTGAATATCGTCATAATTCTGTAATTACATCAATACATAATTATGATGATCCAATCCGATTTTCGTGTTTTTTTTTTTTACGTGCAATTTATAAATCCCACATTTCTCAATTTTTTATATAAACCCCCCACATTTCGGTAGTTGTTCATCATAATTGTGGGCGTGCACTGTTAGGCCTCTACAGTAGCTAGATTTGGTGTCTAAACGTTTAATGTTCTGGCAAACAATGTACTCTACCCAAAAGTTCTGGTTAAAAATAAGTCTGTCTGGTTACTTTCTAAAGAAAGTAATGTCTATTGGCATTATTTCAGAAATTTTGGGGGAACATTAAGATCGTCTACACCGGCCTGGTTATGGTTATGCAGACCAGTAACATTTGCTTTTGTTTTTTGGGATGTCAGTATATTCTACTGATGTCCCTTTTTTCTAGTTGTAATAGCGGGTAGGAGTGAGAGTATTAGTAATGTCTTTTCTATAAGTGCAGAAATTTGAAGACATATGGATACGTCAAATTAAGTCAAAAGTGTTGTAATAACATAGGTAGTAATAGTTGACATTTGCCATCACTGTCATAATGACATAATCGACATATTAATGCAATGACGTGACTGGTGAAAGTAAACTGAACATGGGATATTATATTAAGATCGCAGTAAATTGCAAGATAATTAAATCTATATCAATGTCTGCACGAGCAAGAAACAGATTACTTTGTAGAAGTTAGGTGCCACAACGCACTAGCATGTTAAATTTTAAGGCACAAACTATTATTACGGCATATGTCAAATGTTACGGAGATCGGTCAAATTTTTTGTAATCAATTATTGATCGAACATGTGCAAGATAGAGATGGAGAATATAAGTAGTCACGTGTGCCATCATGTGGAGTAGAACTTAAAACATTAACTGGCTCACAAAATTTATCAGATATATTAAAAGAAGTAAGATTATATTATTTATTATATATGTAGTTTATTTAATAACAATGTATTTACATAAATAATTATACCCATATTTTTTAAGTTTAAAAATCATGTGCAATTGGATGATTAAACCTATTTTGAAATGAAGAACAAAAAGCGAAGCACATTCACAAATGAATATATATTGGTATTTGATGAATTTAGTTCTAAAAGAAATTTGCAGTATGGAAAATGTGCAAATTGCAACTGATATAATATATTTAAAGCTTGGTGTAAAACATGTGACCCTGTAAAAACAACACAAGGATGGACAAGTGAAAATAAAGATGTCAGCAATTGCATTAAAGAATTTCAACTAAAGTTATGAAGATATAGTCGAATGGATTCCTTTTAATAGATTAGATAAGATTCAAAAGATTGGTGATAGATTTTTAGCGACCTGGATAGATGGTGTGCGGTATACAAATTATATTAGAAATGGTGAATATAAGCTGTCACGTGCATCATCATGTGAAGTAGGACTTAAAACATTAACTAGCTCACAAAATTTATCGGATATATTAAAAGAAGTAAGATTATATTATTTATTATATCTGTAGTTTATTTAATTNTTTTTAGCGACCTGGATAGATGGTGTACGGCATACAAATTATATTAGAGACGGTGAATATAAGCTGTCACGTGCATCATCATGTGGAGTAGGACTTAAAACATTAACTAGCTCACAAAATTTATCGGATATATTAAAAGAAGTAAGATTATATTATTTATTATATCTGTAGTTTATTTAATTAACAGTGTATTTACAATTAATTATACTCATATTTAAAAATCAAGCGCAATTAGAGGGCAAAATGTTTATGAATTAACTCAAAACACAACCACAAATGAATATATATTGGTATTTGATGAATTTTTAGTTCTAAAAGAAATGCGTGGAAGGAAAATGTGCATGTTGCAACTGATATAACACATATTTAGATTGGTGTCAGACATGCGATTTTTAGAAAATAACACAAGTATGAACAAGTGGAAATAAGGATGTTGACGATTGCATTAAAAAATTTCAGCTTAACGGTACAAGCTATGAAGATATAATCGAATGGATTCCTTTTAATAGGTTATATAATATTCAAAAGTTTGATAAAGGATTTTTGGCAACCTGGTTAGATGGTGTATAATATTCGAAATATACATTTGGTAAATATATGAAATTACGAACTCCATCATGTATAGTGAAACTTAAAACAATAAATAGTTCACAAAATTTGTCTGATACATTAGAAGAAGTAAGTTATAATATTTATTATGTGTGCAGTTATTTAATTAATAACATATTGTTACGAATGGTTGGGAGAGCAATGTGCACAATCGCACAGTTTAGCTCCAGTCGCAACTTGAGTTAGTTTATTTTTAAAGGACAGTTTCTTATTAATTCGTATTCAGGAGATAATTGAAGTCTGAGATTAACTTTATTAAGGAGAAATGAAGGTCCTTAAATACATTTTAATTTACTATAAACTACTGCGCATTTAACATTTCGCAAATTTCGTAGCATAAGACTTTGAAGCATTCATGCTTCTATGCCTTAAGGCTTGAAGCATTCGTGCTCTTGGACCGCGAGCATTAATGCTCCAAAATAATTAAAGCCTCCCTACGTCATCCCTGTGCCTCCGTCTATTGCATACAAACAACAAATATTACATTAAAGCCTCCACCACAACCAAATGCTTGTAATTTCAGATGGCTTGGGTCACTGGAGTCTTCTGGTGTTACCAATTCGCATTTAAGTCACGGGTTAAAATTTTAACCATGACAATATTTACATAAATAAATTCTACTTTGGTATATTTTGTTAATTTAAAAATTATATACAGTTAGAAGATAAAAATGTCAATAGATTAACTCAAAACACATCCACAAATGAATATAATAATATTTGATGAATTTGGTTCGAAAAGAAACAAAGATAATGGAGAATATACAGATTGCTAATATAACACATCACTAGCTTGGTGTCAAGCATGTGAACCCTCAGAAAATAATACAAGAATGGAAAAATGAAAATAAAAATATAAAAATATAATTGAATAGATTCCTTTTAATAGATTAGACAATATTCGAAATAATGGTGATAGATATTTAGCAACCTGGTTAAATGGTATATGATATATAGACAATATATATATACAGTCAAGTATTCACGCATAGCATCATATATAGTGAAGCTTAAAATGTTAACTAGTTCACCAAATTTATCAGATACATTTTATTTTATATATAGTTTAATTAATAATGTATTTATATAAAAAATTTTATTTATATCTTGTAAATTTAAAAATCATGTGCAATTAAAGGGTAAAAGTGTTTATGGACTAACTAAAAACACAATCACAAATGAATATATGTTGGTATTTGATGAATTTGGTTCGAAAAGATCTGAATATAATGGGAAATGTGCAAATTGCAACTGATATAACATATCACTGGCTTGGTGTAAGACATGTGATTCTCAGAAAATAACACAAGGATGGACAAGTGGAAATAAGGATGTCAACGATTGCATTAAAGAATTTCAACTTAATGGTACAAGCTATGAAGATATAATTGAATGGATTCCTTTTAATAGATTAAATATTATTCAAAAGTTTGATAATGGATTTTTGCAAACTTGTGTATGAAATGCAAATATATTAGATATGGTGAATATATGCAGTTACATACTCCATTATGCACAGTAAAACTTAAAACATTAAATAATTCACAAAATTTGTCAGATACAATAAAAGAAGTAAGGTTATAATATTTATTATGTGTGTAGTTTATTTAATTAATAACGTATTCACATAAATAAATTCTACTTCGGTATATTTTTATTAGTTTAAAATCATATGCAGTTAGAGGGTAAAAATGTCTATGGATTAACTCAAAACACATCCACAAATGAATATATGTTGATATTTGACTTTAATAGAAATGCGCGAAATGGACAATGTGCAAATTGCAACTGATATAACACATCGCCAGCTTGGTGTCAAATATGTAGCCCTCAGAAAACAACACAAGAATGGACAAGTGGAAATAAGGGTGTCAATGATTGTATTAAAAAATTTCAATTTAATATCACAACCTATGAAGATACAATTGAATGGATTCCTTTTGATAAATTGGATAATATTCAAGAAATTGCAAAGGGAGGATTCAGATACGTATTTTCAGCAACCTGGTTAGATGGAAAAAGGAAAGTTATTTATAATGAAGAAAAATATATACAGTCACGTACGGAACCAATTATAATTGCAATTAAAACTCTACCCGATTCTCAAACAAGTTCCACTGAATTTTTACAGGAAGTAGGTTAATTAATTTTTGATTAATTTTGTATACCTAATAATATAAAGTATTTCCACGAATTGTTTTATTTTAATAAGTTTAAAAATCACATGAAATGTAGATTGACAGGTAGTAGACTTGAAGCATATGGACTAACTCAAAATATTGCTACAAATCAATATTTAATGGTGTTTCAATATGTAAATAGTTGTCAATATTTGAGGATAAACTTTAAAAAACTTACATGGAGAGATAAATTATTACGACTAACAGACATATCAAAAGACTTAATTCAAATCCATGAAGCAGGATATATTCATTGTAATTTTCATAGTAGTAATATTCTGCAACATAAAGAGGCTTTATGGCTTGAAAAAATAATAAAGTCATATATCGCAGATCTGGGATTGTTACGAAATAATAAAGAAACTACATTGAAAAAAGGGGTTTATGGAGTTATGCCTTATATTCCTCCTGAAATTTTGTTAGCCTGAAAATATACACAAGCAGCTGACATTTATGGTTTTGGAGTTGTTATAGCCATGTTTAAAACTCAAATCTAAAGTTATGTTCTCAAAAGAACATAATTTAAATTTTTATTGTTCTCAAAAACTTTTTAATGTTCATTATATATTAAATAAATTGAATATTAATTTTTAAAAAATGTTCATATCTATACTTACAATTCATATACTAAGTTCATGCTTATCTATTAATAATTTTTTAAAGTTTGTATATGATTCTTCATATTTTTTCAACTCTCAACACAATATATTATACAATTCAATTTCTAATAATTTTGTTAAATTTCAAGTGCTTTTCATATTTGCTTATAATAAAACAAGACTTTCTATGATATTTTAATGATGCTACTATTGGTTAATATGATAAATTAGAATTTAATTACCTTGTTATTTAACTATTTAAATTTCATACTAACAAATACTTTGTATCTTTTTGCTTGCTTAGTATCAGCATATCATTTGATACAAATCATATATATATAAGTTTATACAATAATAATACTCTCTATATAAAAAACACATTGCACAATTAATAAATATTTTATTTTAAAAATCTTTAAAAGCTATTTTCTTTAAATATTTATTTGTTATCTATATTGTACAACTTTAAATATATGGGGTGTTACGTATTAAAACAGCTCTTTTTTACATATATTTTATTTTGAGATAATTGAGTTTAATCATTTGTTTTGATTTTCGGACTGATCCGGGGTTAATTAAATTTCACGATTTTGATTGGTTAAATGTAACAGATGACTATCAGATAATCTCGTGAAGTGTTGGCCTTACACGGCCTCGTGTAATTTTTCTTTTACAATTATCTTGATTTTTTATTATGCAAATCGACTTTCATTTATAATTGAAAAATATCGATCATGCCAAAATTTATATAAATCTAATGAAAACTCAATTTTCAAAAAATTGCAAAAAAGGGCTGTTTTAATACGTAACACCCCATATGTGCTATACATAGTATGTATGTACATATGTACATATATACATACATATATATATTTATACAGGACTTGTCATAATCAAATTACATTAAGGGAGTAACAAAAATCAGATAATTTTTAGAGGGGGAGAAGGTAAAAAAAGTTGAAATTATATATAAGAACCTAACTATTTATATATTAAGGAAAAGGGGGTAGGCCTCTGATAAAAAATAATCAGATGATTAATGACACTGCTCTTATCAAATTGATAAACATTTTATATAATTGATTGTTCTTATTAATAAATCTAGAACATAAAAATTTTATAAATGTTCTCTTTGAACCATCAAATAAGAGAACCTTTTCTAAATATCAATGTTCTTAAAAAAATTCAAATGTTCATTGAGAACCATGAGAACATTGAATTTTAAATACTGGTTATAGCAGAAATAACCACAGGAATTCTACCATTTGATGGCTATTTATTTGATAATGATTTAGCACTAAAAATTTGTGGTGGACTAAGATTAAAGTTTGCACCAGGAATACCTGATTGTTATATTAAATTAGTGAAATTATACATGTATTCAGATCCACAAAAATGGCCTATGGCTAAAGTGCTTTTTGATGAACTTTCCAAATGGTATAATTTTATAAATGAACAAGATATGGATGATGAGGTAAATACATTGATGAATCGGATGAATTAGATGAGAAATCAGAAATAAGTAATAAATTTTGGGAAGCAGATGACATAATTCAACAGCTACCAATAATAATACAACAAAATTTGGTAGCATATATATAAGCTGGTTTGTTGAGGTTAATGCAATTTCTCAACAATTTATTGAAGAAATTAAGTCAAGTAATATAACTGGTAAATATGCATTCTAAAAAAGTTATCAGATTTTTATCACATTTAAGGACTAAGTTTATAATATTTGTTTATACTTTAAATTCAAAGTTAATTAACTTATCTATTGAGTCATAAATATATATATTTTTTTTAATCATATGAGGTGGGTCAGTAGAAATGACCATATTTTTTCTATGTAAATTTTTTTAAAACTTTAAACAAAAATGATTTAACCAATAATTGAATTGATCAAATTTAATAAATTTTTTTTTAATTCAATTCTAAAAACTTGTAAAATTTATTTAAAAAATTTTTTACCAAATTTGATTAAATTTTCACTAAATTATATTTGTTTAAAATTAAAAAATTTCACAAAAAGATATGGTGCTTTCAATTAACTCAGCCTCATATATTTGTTTTTAGTTATATTATAAACAACTTTAGTCAAAGTTTGCTTTATTTGGCATAAGTAATTATACAAATATAATTTATTCTGAATATTTCAATAATGGCATTAAAAAATAATTAAAATAAAATAGCATGAAGTGCTTATTATTATTTTACACTGTTTGCAGTTACAATATTTTAATTGTATAAAATTCATATTTAATTTATGTTCACTACATGAAAATTGACAAAAATTTCTGTATGTTATATTATATATTGTAAATTGATGTTTGAATTGATAATAGAGGTTGATAAATATCGCAGATTGCTATATCGCAGGTTAATATAATTGGCCAATTAGATCACAGAATCTTGTATAACAAAATGAATGAAAATTAGGAAAATTACAAAAAAAATCAAAAATTTTAAAGAACTTGAAATTTTATTAAGTAAACTAGTCTTGGGCTTCTAATTAAAAGTTTTTAGTACTTAATTTTGCATATATATATGCACCCTCTAACCTAATATTAATACTAGTTCGGACCCTAACCCTAACTAATAATCATTTTAATTTTTTTTAAATATTAACTGTGATATCGCAATCTGCTAACTTTATCAAAATCCTTGATAATTTACATACAGAAATAAATTTATTGTCACTAAGCAATTTTGCCTTATATTTGTCTAATTCTTTAAGTATTAGACATTATTATGTATTTTTCACAGAAAACTTAACTCGCAGAAAATTAATTTCAGGCAAGGTTATTTTGCAGTAAATTAATTCACAGACAAGTCCATTTTATAAAAAGTTATTTCACCAATAGCTAATTACGCCGTCAAATTAATTTTAGCCATTATCGTTAGAGTTAAGTTGGTTTAAAGTTGGTGCATTTTATAAAAAAATTGTGGCAAATTAGATTGAATAAAATGTACTTATAGAATGATATCATAACTTGTTATGCATATGATTGATCATTAGGATCATTATAATCGATCAAAAAATTACTAATCATACTACATTGATCAAACTAACTTTTTGAAATCAATTATATCAAGTTCAAATCTCTAATTGTAATCGATTAAACTTTATGATCGAACAAGCCTTTGATCGATTATAATCGATCAAAAGGCTATGAACAATCATTGAGTTTGATTGATCATGATCGAACAAAAATTTTGTGATCAATCATGACTAATTTGACCAAGCAAACAGTTATACCATGTTCAATTTCAATCTCTACTTGTCAAATGTTATGGCGTACATTAAATATTACAGTGCACATCAGATATTATGATATAATTTAGTTATTATAGCAAATGTCGATTATAACTTTTTGATGCATTGCTATGCATTATGATCAGTTACAGCAATTAATGTCATGACTGATGTTTAAAATCATGGAATTAAACAATGATCTTGTGACAAAATTTTATTTTAATTCTAATACTTACCGACAGACACGCACTACAATTCCTAAAGCCTTCGACCAGACTTTTATCTAAAATTTTGGGACCACGATTTTTTGGATATCCAAATACATTATTTTTATTGGTTAAATTACATGAAACCTGAAATTCATCAAAATTTGGAAAAATTATTTCCAAATTTCTGTGTCCCTGATCATTATTTGTCTGTCATTTGCTAATGTCAAATGAGGTCTGTCACTATTATCATTATCTTTTTTTGATTTAACACTAGACTTCATATTTTTAGCTTCTTTCATTTGGTGGGAATTTGAAATGAGTACTAGTTTTCTATTTTTTTTTTTTTCTAACTTTGTGGCCTTGATTAATTATAATAGGAAGTGAAGCCAATCTTGTAGAAATTTTTTTTTTAGATCTACTCACAAAAATTAATACTTCTCTTTTTTTAGGCCTCATATTAAATTTAGGAATCTTTAACTGAGTCCTAATTAAAATGAAACAAGAAATACTAGTCTTTTAGTTTTATTTCACAAGAACTACCATTTTTCTTGTATTGAGAAGTTTAGAATCACTAACCAGACCTGATTGAAATCAGACAAAAAGTGCCTATCTCTTGTAGTATCTATCTCTTGTATTTTTTTTTGGACAAGTGGCAGTGTATTTAGATTCAGAACAAACAGCATAGTAGTTAGGTTTGGGACAAGTGATATAGTAGATCTTGTATTGGGATTTCTAACTGGCCAGATTAAATGAGACAGAAAGTACTTGTCTTTTGTATTTTTTTTAGATTCAGGACAAGTAGCAGTATATGTAGATTCAGATGGTAGTAAAGGTTCGAGACAAATGGCATAGTAAATCTTGTATTAAAAAGTTTAGGATCTCTAACAGGCCTGATTGAAATAAGACAGGAAGTATTAGTATCATATTTTTCTCATATTTTTTTTTAGTTCTATTTTGCAAGTGCTAACGTTTTCTTTTTTTAAATCTTGCATTGTGGGGTTTGGAATCTTTAACCAGGACCTGATTTAAAAAACTAGTCAATTAGTTCTATTTTACAAGAACCAACATTTCTCTTGTATTGAGAAGTTTGAAATTGCTAACTGGGTCTAATTGAAATATTTTTTTTTTAAATTTGGGACAAGTGGCAGTATATTTGGATTCAGGGCAAATAGCATAATAGTTAGGTTTAGCAAGTAGCATAATAGTTAAACTCAGGATAAAGTAGAATAGTAGATAAATTTTTTGGACATAGTACAGTAGCATGATAGATCTGGGATTAGTAGTATATAGTTAGATTCGAGATTAGTAGCATGGTAGTTAGATTCGGGGTTAATAAGGGTGGTAACAGATATTATATAATATTTTAGGGAAGGAAGAGGGTATCTGATATCATTAAATATAGAAATTTATAATAGCCAATCAAATTGCTCTTATATAGGGAGGAGGAGGGTAAGGAGTATAGTAAAATAATACTATGTAATATATGTCACCACCCTAACATAGTAGTTAAAAAATTAGTAGTAAAGTAGTTAGATTCAGTAGTTAGATTTGGGATTAGTAGAATGATAGTTAGATTCGGTGTTAGTAGTATGGTAATTAGATTTATAGTAACATGATAGTTAGATTCGGGATTAGTAGTACAATAGTTAGTAACACAGTAGTTAAATTCGGGATATATAGGGCATCCATAAATAATATTTTACAAGGAGTTGGATGAATAATAACATTTTTTCTGATAAGTAGGGAGAAATCAAAAAAATATAACGTAATTTTTTTAGAAAAAATTGGCTAAAATTGAACCAGTAGTTCAAATTTAATAATTTTGGCACCATTCGACTTGTCTCAGTAGAGGAGTCAAATAGTACCAATTTTATTTTATTTGAATTACTGGATCAAAAATTATTGGCCAAATACTATTAGTCATTAATTTTTCTTATAAAATTACTATAAAATCAATAGTTTTTTGTGAATAACTTTTGATCCGAAACTTAATCTAGCCAAGATTATCTACAATGTTTATATTGGATTCGCTTCACTGTGACAAATTAAATGGTATTAAAACCTCTAAATCAGACCACTGTATTACAATATATTCAAGTTTTGTAAAATTTTATATATAAACATACAGATTTTGAAAAAAAATTTTATATATTGGAGTCAAGCGCTACTATGAGAGGATACATAACATTATTTATAGATACCCCATAGCATAAGGATATAGTATAAAAATCAGTAATTGTAAATTATTTTTATTTTTTTATTTTTTTTATTTTTTTTTTTATTTAAAATGCCAGAGTTGAAACTTTATTTAAGTAAAAATAATAAATTTATATTTAAAGATTCAGAACTACATTTGTATCACTATAAAACAGGCACCCAATATGACATTATACCTTCTATTTTCTAATAATGCTATAATTAACTATTTCAAATTAATTTACTAGCTAGAGTAGGTTGAAGGAAACCTCGGTATATAATCTGACATTATTGCATACAGTTTGTTAGAAAAAAACCTTGTAAAAACCAATTTTCTATAAAGGGAGAAAAGTCTATATATGATGTATCTGATATGGCTATAGTTGTTGTATGGGATATATTTGGAAAGAAATATTTTTTTCTTTTCATTTTTGGAGTAATATTACGAGCATGTTCCTATAGTATTTTGAAACCAATCTAAAAAATTATTAGACAAGGAAATGAGGAATAATTTAGTTTGTTTAGTAGTAAGTAATTTAATATTTTCAAAAACATTAAAGGAATAAATTCCAATAATATAGTATAGAAGAAGGTTATATTGTGGAGTATGTATATAAAGTATGAAGTAAAAAAAAGTATTGAGAATTGTTAATGGAGATATGGTAGTAATTTTAAGAGAGGTAAGTGTATCAGTAATTATACTAATAACGGATTGTTGAATATTATTGTTATTGTTTGAACAGTGGAGTAAGTATAAGTATTTTCAATATCTGAACAGTAGCAGCATTTTGTTGTAGGATATAAATAAGGGTAATGAATATGAAGAATTTTCATAGTTGGAAGATTGTTAGTTAAGATTTTAATTCTAAAAGAATATTTAAAATAATTGTGTTCAAGTGTATTTAGAATATCAAAACATAGTATCCAATTAATTTTAGGTATATTTTTAAATATTTTGAGGATGCATCGACAAATTTTATATATAGATATATATCGATTACTAACTGGTAAGATATATATCGATACTAAATACCCCTGCTGATTTCTATCGATAGTGATAGTAATTGATATATATCTGATTATCAGATATATATCAATTATTATCACTATCGATAGAAATTAGCAGGTATTTAGTATCGATATATATCTTACTGGTTAGTAATCGATATATATCTATATATAAAATTTGCCGATTAATCGATATATATCTGATATGATATTAATTAATAATTATATAATTATTATATTCACATAATCATACTTTTTGCAAATTTTTAAATGTTTTATGCAAGTTTTCACAAGTTTTTGCAATTTAATATTTTATTTATTATTATTATATAATATTTTAAATTATTCACAATTTAATATAAAATTTTATTTTTTTTATTTATTATTATGG